>NW_018923363.1:28524-39038 GCF_002207925.1 Prunus avium
ATTATACGACGTGGATTCCATTAAAGAATAACCGACGTGGTTTTTTAAATTACACGGCGGTATGTCTATAAGCACCGTCGTAAGTTTTAAAGATTTATTGTATAAATTTAACTCTTTCTTTCAGTTTCAGTTTTCATTTAGGGTTCCAAGTTCTTCTGGTCTCTCTGGAGGCTCGTCTTCCTCTCTCACATACACACATACATCATCACTCTCTCTCACATCTCAAAGACAATAATTTGGATGTTAATGATGTATGCGTTTTGGTGTATCTCAAAGACACCAAAACACACACATCATTAACTTTCAAAACATTGTCTTTCTCAAAGTTTGCAGTGGTCAGTTCAGTTCTGGTTTCTTTTTGGATTTTGTGTATTTAAAATATTGTCTTTCTCACTTTGGTGGTTCGATTATGATCAGGATCCAAAGATCTCAAAGGTAAGTTATCATACCTCTTGGGATCTCATTTTAATTTTCGTAGGCTACCAAAATTAAAAAATAATTAAATCGTAAAAAGAAATAAAAATTAAGACGGCGGTTTACAGAGAAGGCACCGTCATAGTATACAGACGTGGATTCCATTATATTATACGACGCGGATTAAGAACAGTTGGTCGTGTTTAGTTAGGAGTTAACACGGCAGGTTTTTTGGTGAACTGTCGTCTTTATTTTCTACGTCGGTGGATTCATACCTGCTGTCGTTGTTTTTTGGTCAGATTTTAACTCTGAAGAAATCCTTTTTAAAAAACGACGCTTTCTTATTTGTATGCGTCGTGTTTTAAAAATATTCAATAGTAAGGCACTTATCCACGACGGTTTTTTTTTATAGCGTCGTCGTTTTAAATACAACGACGGTTTTATGTTCTGCCGTCGTCTTTTTCTGGTCGTCTTTTTCACCTATTGTAGTAGTGTTTCTTTGATCCTTTGTAGTTAAACAATACTTTTCACATAGGATGCTTAGAATTTGTAATTATGAAGGGAAGGGGAATTTACATAAGATTCATTAAAATGCATGCTTAATTAATATATCTTGGGAAAGCAGTAGATTGATTTCTAGATTGCTACTCCACGGGAATTATTAGATAATTAATTAGAGTTTATGGAATAATGGTGTGGAATCTAAAATCTTAGTTTTTCCCTATTTTAGTTCATTTGCATTTTTAATTCTATGCTTTATTTCCTTTTCTTTTTCAACAAACAAATCAACTTTGAATCAACTAGGTTAGCAATTGAATTAACTTGGGTTGGATTAGTTTTCCATCTTTTTCACGCACTCCATATGGGTACAACATCACACTTACACACGCCTATTCTACAATCGATTCATGCGCTTGCGAGTTTTATAAATTTAAAACATGCACCTTTGGGGCCAAACAAGTTGGATTCATTACGTTCTAGAAAACAAAGGAACCAAGCAATCCATTATTCTTCGTCAAGCAATAATGTAATTCACCACACTTAATCACAAGAAGCTAATTGAATTATATTGTGAGTTCTGCCTCAAATTCATCTTCGAATTTACTAGATGCAAAGCCCTAAGGTGATCAATCAAAGAACTTAAACAAATAGCAACAATTGAAATAGTGATTAAACATTCATCTAAAAGAAACTTAGAATCCATTAAATAACATTAGAAATCATAACTATCCATGCTCGGACGTCATCCTCGCCCTAGAGAATAATTTAGTTACTCATGTTCAAAGAAAACATAATTGAAAAACTAGAAAACATAAAATAGAACTTATGGATTGTGACGATGCTCGAGAACTTGACGATGGCAGGGACTCTTTGACTCTCCTTCAAACTCCAGCATCCGAGAACCCTATTTTCTAGTCTTCTTTAAATAAGGAACAAATCCTCTTTTGACTTGGTAACTATGCTTTCCTAGTTTGGCTTCAATTGTCTTTGATGAGTTGGTATCCAAAATCCTACTAAATATAGGATCAGGCCTTAGAAAATAACCTTGCATCCTTGTAGACACTTCCCAAATGTAATTGACACAAATTAAACTCCAAGGATTGAACTTCACGACTCTTTGACTCTCCTTCAAACTCTAGCATCCGAGAACCCTATTTTCTAGTCTTCTTTAAATAAGGAACAAATCCTCTTTTGACTTGGTAACTATGCTTTCCTAGTTTGGCTTCAATTGTCTTTGATGAGTTGGTATCCAAAATCCTACTAAATATAGGATCAGGCCTTAGAAAATAACCTTGCATCCTTGTAGACACTTCCCAAATGTAATTGACACAAATTAAACTCCAAGGATTGAACTTCAAAAGGATTATTTTGCAAAACCCGCAGAACACATTCTGCCCGAACTGTTTGTACTAAAACGGGTACTACTCTCTCCACACACGTCTGAATCACAAACCGTAAAATTCTACAGAAAGCTAACATCCGTATCTTTCCAACGATATAAGGCTCAACATCTGGTTCACTCTGAGGAAATACAGCATATTCTGTCAAGTTGACTGATCTGCACAGAAAATTCTGCTCCCATGATTGCACATCATATTTCAATCCCAAAATTGCTCCTTTTGCTTGCTTTTCCATCTTTACTCTTCAAACCTAGTAAAACACAAAACTAAGTAAAAATGGACTAAACTCACTCAAGAACAGAGCAAGAATCTAAGAGAAAGATAATAAAAATGTACGAAATAATTGTTATATCAGTGTCTGGTTATACTAACATATTAAACTGAGACTCCAGCAGCCATGTAGCAGAAGCTTCTGTACAGCGCCACTTCTATAATGATAGCGACTGTGGAACAAAACCAAGCCTGTTATAGTACCATGGGGGGACTTGGTTTATGGCATGAAGGAGATGCTTCCAGGAACGTAAAAGAACCCTTGCATTTGGTGCCAGCTGCCCATTCCATGCCTGCTTCAAACAGTATGAACAACAATACAATGAGCTGCAGCTTCCCAGACCTGCAAACAGAAATCAAATTCAGTTGAGTGAGAATAGAAAATAACCTCCTCAATGTCAAAGCTACATTGTAACATATTTCATTTAACTGCTCTGAGAAAGTCAGAAAGGGTTCTTTCCTGTTCTCAGCTTGATTCTTTCTCACCTTGTCTTGTGAAACTACTCTGCAGTCGGATTCTTCTTGGAGCACCTCCCATGTGTTCAGTGAGGACGTGAATGGAGGCTAGTTGTAGGATAGATATACTAGTTGAAGAAGACTACTGATCTGAGGAATATCTGTAGTTTGTCTTGATAGAGGAAGTACTACCATCTCCAAAAGACTGCTTCTGAGAAAAGACATCTTTACTTCATCTGTACTCATTGCATTCAGAGAAGGGTAGAGTTCTGATAACATTTCAACCATTTTCATTTGCTGGTCTTTCTTTGTAATTTTGGGGATGCTGGGACACATTTTCTTTCTTTTTTATCACTCATAATGAAGAGATGGACAAAGAGTGCCCAAAGTGATGGGGCGAAGGCGAAGGCACTAGCAAAGAAGTTGTAGAGATGGCGAGGTACAGAAGTTTAAGTGCTATGTCAAACAAAGTTTGCTTTTGTGCATCGAAGAGTGTAAATGGTTATACCATGTTAACGAATGAGTTTAATAGATGGAAGGGAATATGTGAAGGCTTAAAGCAAAAGGAAAATGAAATGAGTCTTAAATTGGGTTGTGTTGGGCAATGTCCTCCAAATATATTGTGAAAGATCCAAATATCGTTAGGAAAAAAGGCACTCAAGTAAGTCAGGGTGGAACACACAAGCATCGACAATGTCAAAGAAACTTGTATTCTAGTAGAAATGTAGCTGTGAATATTGTTGTAAAAATGGCTCACATTTAGGATGCAAGTGTCGTAGGAAGCGACCGGTCGCAAGGGAATAGCGACCGGTCGTTTAGAAGCAGATTGGAAGTCTGGAGAAAAATCAACGGGCGACCGGTCGCAAGGAGCTGGCGACCGGTCGCAGGAAAAAAAATCTAAAATGCTGAAGACTCTATGTAAAAGCGACCGGTCGCCCAGTGCTTGCGACCGGTCGCCCAGAGGTGCTGTTTTTAGTTTTCCTCGAGTTTCCAACTCTATTTTCAATGGCTATCGCCTCCCACCGATTTCCAAGGACCCTAGGGGTCACTTCTGAGTTAAATGAAGGTTGGCAATCAGTTGGGAGGTTTGAGGGAGCATTGAAGGATGTTTGTTGACTTGCTTCAAGGAGTACCTACCCTATGGCTCTAGATAGGGTGGCTGAAGTTGCAGCTGTCAATGCCTAGCCTTTTGTTCTGCCCAAGTTGTGGTCCAAGTCTGGAAACAAAGGGGAGAACGTGGGAGGAAAAGATGGAGCCTTCTCCTAAGTCCAAAGGCTTGTGTATTAAAGGGAAGAGGAAGCAAGACAGAAGTTGTGTGGTTAATCTCAAAGTTGTCAAGCAGCTGGGAGCTATTGTGTGCAAAGGGAGGTTATCTCACCAAGGGAGGAAGAAAGAGAGGGCAATCAGTTCAAGTTAGAGCTGAGTTGTAGTCTTGAAAGTCTAGACACCAAAGGGGGGAAACACCAAGAGTTGTGAGAGTGTTCACAAGTGTATCAAAGTGTTGAGCAAGGGGTGTGAGAGAAAAGAGAGCTTGGGGAGAGAATAGAGTTCTAAGGGGGTTTTCTGTGTAAAACCAAAGTTGTAACTTATTCTTTCATGAAGTGAATTTCTCAAGGGGATCACTAAGAGGATGTAGGCATTTGCTGAACCTCTAAATACTTGTGTCACTTTGTGCTTGGTTGGTTTCTCAAGTGTGTGTGTGTGATTCATCCATCATTGTGTGTGTCACAAAGTCCATCAACAACAAGATCATTAGGGGAGGGTGAGTTGAGTTTTGTGCTCAATTCACAACAAATATGCCTCCATGTAGTTAAAGCTATCAATATAGTAACCAGAATGGGCCGTCACCAGACATTGGCTACAGTTATGCTAGTGTCGTTCCGAAGGTAAAAAGAGAAGTTTCTTAGGTACTTTACCAAACAAACGGGATATTATATCACGAGAACGCAAGGGGTGAGTTCGCGGAGTAAAGTTCGCCTTTCCTCGGGTAAATGGACCAACTAACTTACTTTACCAAACAAATGGCGTATTTTTACCATGAAAACACAAAGAGTGCGTTCGTTGAGTAAAGTTCGCCGTTCCCCAAGTAAGTGGACCAACTAACTTACTTTACCCAAAAAAAAAATGACAATTACTTGGGGAATGTCATAGTGTCATTCCGTAGGTGAAAAGAGACATTCCTTAGGTACTTTACCAAACAAACTAGATAATTTACCACGAGAATGCAATGGGTGCATTCGTGAATAAAGTTCGCCATTCCCCAAGTAAATTGACCAACTAAGTTACTTTACCAAACAAACTATTGCAATTACTTGCAGAATGTCATAGTGTCATTCCGAAAGTTAAAAAAAACGTACATTTAGGTACTTTACCAAACAAACAAGGTATTTTACCCAGGGAATGCAAGTACTTAACTAAACAAACGGGGTATTTCACCCAGGGAATCAAAGGGGTGCATTCGTTGAGTAAAGTTCGTCGTTCCCCATGTAAGTGGACAATCTAATTTGCTTTACCAAATAAACGGAGTATTTTACCACAGGAACGCAAGGGGTGCGTTAGTTGAGTAAAGCTCGTCATTCCCCAAGTAAGTGAACCAACTCACTTACTTCACCAAACAAACAACGGCAATTACTTGGGGAACATCATAGTGTAGTTCTCGAGGTAAAAGTAGACATTCCTTAGGTACTTTACAAACAGAGTATTTTACCTCAAGAACCCAAAAGGTGCATTCATTGAGTAAAGTTCTTCGTTCCCAAGGAAGTGAACCAACTAACTTGCTATACCAGTTGACTTCACGGATTGGACTGTATGTACTCAGAAAGAACTAGATAATGAGCCATACGCAATTGGAAATATGTGGAAGTATAGTTTTTGGAGCATTTTACAGTTCATGATTCCAAGTCTTCTAAAGTTCTTCGTTGGGATGTTTTGTCAGCCTATGGCAGCTTGAGGTGAAATTCAGTAGCATCTGCATTACTGTGCCAAAAATGAAATTCGGTAGCATCTACGTTAGTGTGGAGTAGTGGGAGAAGTCGCGACCTCTAAATGCATCCATGCTCAACCTAATCGCTTCAAGGAGGAGTATTCCAATCCTTTCTCTTTACTTGGTTTGTTATTATTTTAATAATTTTAAGTTTCTATTTCTTTTTAAAAAATTTAAAAAATTTAATGTGTCATATGAGCTGACATTTGATAACCCCAGTGAGAAACCTCCGTCAATACAGTGTCTAGGAGTTCTTTAGGCGACACCTTCGATGTCTAAGAAGTTTGAGTTTTAAGCAGGACCATTGTGACCCATCCAAGCTTCCCGGAACCTCTGGCTGTGTTTTCAGAGGCCCTTAAATGGTCATTCTTGAGTTGCTAGTATATTTGTGTGTTTTTAAAAGAAATTAAAAATTGAAGTTTGGGTATTTATTTTTTCTTGTAAAAAAATTGCAATTTGGAACTTCTTTGTTTTCTTTTCTTTTTAATTGTTTTCTTATAAGTTAGTCTCTGTTTTTTTTTTGCTTTTATGTTTAGTTATTTTCTTGCTCTTATAAGTTAGTCTCTTTTTCTTTTTTTCTTTTTTTGTTTTTTTGTGTGGTCAGTTAGTATCTTTCTTAGTATCGTTAAATTTTATAAAATTTAAAATTAAAAAAAAAATTTATTTCACATTTAAAAAAAAAGATTAAATAGGGGACTACATTAATTTAAATTTATAAAAATAAAAAAACAACAACAACATCATTATCATCATCATGCGCGCTTCCTGATTCCACAATAGGAGCCTTTAGTTTGGCCTTCTGGGTCTCCTCTCTCGAGTTTTCACTCACCGCTCCTCTCAACGATCACTCTTTTAGCTTGAGCAAAACTTGTGTCGTGATCTCCGTGTTTGCGTTTACCCGGTCACTCTAGGGCCTCTAGCTGCTTTTATATGTCGTAAGAGTAAAAATGTACCATCTTTGACTGTTTTTCATTCTCTTGCTGCAATATTTCCAGCTATTGTCGCGTCTCATCCGCCTTCCTTTCCCTCTCCCTCTTTAAACTCTTTATAACATGCTGACAATCTTCAACCAAATTTCACTCTGCAACCAACTGAGCTCTTAGCACCTGCATCTCATGGGATTTCGCAATTAGGCGATGCCCCACACTTGCAATAGATGCCGCACTTTGCATGCTCAATGCCATGGCATCACTCACCATCTGGTTGTCATCCCTCGTCCCTAACAGACGCACATCTCTAGGAGTCACCAAACTCCTCGCAACTCCAATAGCAACATCGTTGTCAATGAGTAAAGAGTCAGTTATGGTAACTGGTCCTCTTGAGGAAGCAAAGTAGGGCATCTACTCAGGTGCAGCTCCTTGCCCCCATGCCTGTGTGTTGGCGAAGCTAGGTTAGGATCATAAGAAAATGGGAAGGAAGACGACATTTTTCAGCTTTTTTTTTCTTTTTTTTTTCTTTTCTCTCTTTTGCATTGTTGTGATATTTTTTTTCTCCCCTTGTTTCCTTTTATAGAATAACCCTAGCCACTGTAGCTTTCTACGTATTTCTGATTTTTCTGGTGTTCCTCGAGGTCCACAGCTTTTTGGCTTTCCACCCATCCCCAAATAATTCGTCACGACTTTCCATGGCGCCCGTAATTTCCACTTGGGGGTCTGCGGTGCCTCTATGTGTCGACACGTCGCTCCTACTTTATTGCCTATGACTTACTAGGAGACGACATTAAGACCCACGTTTCAGAAATCCCGCTCTTTGCACTTCCAATTCACGTTTCGTCTTAAATAAAAAAAATTACAATAAAAAATAAAATAAAATGTGTGGGCTTCGGAATTCATTGTGGGTTGGGTTTCACCGTGGTTTGGGTTTCGAACTTGTGGGCTTTGGGCTTCGAAGTTTTTTTTTGGGGTTTCAGTTTGCATAAGTCTGCGTGATTAGGGTTTACTGTTTTAGTTTGAGTATTTGTTTTATTTTTTTTTAAGTTTTCTTCATTTTTTGTATTTTTAATTATTGTACTTCGTGATTTTTATTTGCTTTTATACCTTTCAATTGTTGTTATGATATTTCTTGTTCCTAAGTTTTAAACATTGAGGACAATGTTCATTTCTAGGTTTGGGGGTATTGGAGTTTAGCAAGTACTTTTTGTTTTTCTTAATTTTTATTATTATCATTATTTTATTTTTAGTTTTTTGCTTGTTTTTTATGTTTTATTTAAGGTTTTTTTTTTTTTTGAGTCACTTTCCAAACACATATGATGAGATTGTGATAAATGTTTGCATGACTTAAATGAAAATTGGATTTCATTTTATTTTATTATTTTTATAAAAAATTTAAAATAAAAATAAAATTTGGCATCGTTTTAACATGATATGTTTGAAGCCTTCTATGCACTTGCCATTTGTTTCATAATTCTCCAATTGAATGATTTGCATGATCCAAAGAATTGTATCAAGTATAGATGAAACTTGAATAACCATATAAAGTGAGCTTTTGAGCCTTGTGCTTCATTTCATGAGTGTTATACACATACTCTTATTTTCTTGTCATCAAAGTTGTTGTTTGATCTCATTATTCATTGATTTGGTTGAACACTTAAAAGTCATTCATTCTTATGCAATTTGATTACATGACATTTAAGAAATGATATTAAGGTCCTATTTGGATTGTTTATGCCTTTCAAGCTAACCTTATGCATGCTTAAGCATGATTTTCCATTGTTAACCATTTTGAGCCTACATGTAAACCTTTTCTTTCATTTAACCAATATATTTCCTCACCTTAGCCTGAAAAACAAGTATTTACCTTTCTAAAGAACTCATTAGCTTTAATTGGGATGTGTTTTTCATACTAAGTTTGGGAAGAGGTGTTACATTTCAAAAAAAAAAAATTACACTCAATTGGTGAAAGAAAGAGAATGTTGTGATTAAGTGGTAGTTGATTAAAATTTCATTTTTGGGTTTCTTTATTGGCCTTCAAAGTAAATTGGTGGTTGTTCAATTAAAAGAAAGGAGTGTGAATCCTTATTAATGGAGGTATAAGGAGTTTTGATCATGTAAAAAAAATAAAATCTAATCATGATGATTCAAAGTCTTGAAACAATTGTTTTATGTTTTTACATTGTGAGTTCCTTGGACTTTGTTTTATCCATACCTTCAATTTCTCACTCTCCTTACACCCTTGGCCCCATTACAACCTATGTTAAAGACCTAAATTGATCCTAAATATCATGTGGTTGAATTGCATCCATTTTCTTACTTTTAAGTGTTTAACATCTTTCTTGAGATCATATTAATGCAAGTTCTTCATCTTTTTATTGCAAGTTAAGTCCCTTATGGTTTAACTCTAATTTCATGTTTATAACTGAGTGATGCATTGTAGCCCTCTTATGAGTGATTTATTTGTGAGATGACAACTTTGGTGAGATTTGAAGTTGCATTTGTACTTTGTATGATTTTCGAAATTGTGTGAAAATTGAGATTGGGAAATTTGTTGCATTTGCCTATCACACTGCTACACTTTGAGCATGTTGTGTTTTGAACTTTGCCGCTTTGTGAATAAGGTCTAAAACTGAGCTTTTATTGTTAAAACTTTTGAGTCATGTGCATGAGTCGTTTCTCTTTGGAAAATGTTCGTAAAGATGGTTTTGTTTTGTTTTGTTTTTGTTTTTGTTTTTTTGTTGTTTTGTTCAAGGACTAAAAAAATCTAATAAGTTTTCTATCCACTTTGTTTTGTAGAGTCAGTAAAACGTTTGTGGGTATCGTATCTATTAAATGCTAAGGAGACACAACTCCTCCTATTAGGAATGCCTAGAGGTTTAAAGGCTTGTTGCATACGCTCAATTCAATCCAGTTACATGTGAAAGCGGTCTAGTTAACTTCTTATTTTGTTTTTCTCTTTGTTTTCCTTTTGTTTTGCTCGAGAACTAGCAAAATCTAGGTTTGGGGGTATTTGATCAGTGCATAATTGCATATCATTTTATACCCTTCTAGCTTTTGATTTCGTTATTGTTTTTAGTTAAACTTGTACTTTTATTATCTTTTGTGTTTATTTCAATGTATTAAGCTTTGGAACTCATTTAATGCATTTTGAAGTCAAGTTAGCTCAAAACTGTGTCTGCTGATTAGTTAACTTCACGGATTGGACTGTACGTGCTCAAGAAGAACCAGATAATGAGCCATACATCATTGGAAAGATGTGGAAGTCTAGTTTCTAGAGCATTTTATGGTTCATGATTCCAAGTCTTCTAGAGGAAGTTATGCAAGTTTTGACAGCTTAAGGTGAAATTTGGCAACATCTGTGTTACTATGCCAAAAATGACATTTGAAGGCCTTTCTAATTTTTATTGAGCTGAGTTACATATGGTTGGAAAGATAAGATAAAGAGCTTCAAGACCCATATTTTTCCAGAATTTAAATGAAGGAACAAGCCCAAAATGAGCCTATAATCAGACTGCAATGCATTGTTATGCATGACATATGCATGAGCTAATTGTTTTT
>NW_018923368.1:0-18285 GCF_002207925.1 Prunus avium
GGGTACGACCTCGTACTTGTCTTGCTATACTACTAATTGCCCCGTACAATTGCGAGTTAACATATTATTAACAACAGCCCCCTTGCGGCTTGCACTTGGTAGGAGCCCCCAAGTCATCATTGGAAAGTTTTACGCTTGCTTGCAAGAAGTAGGAGGCAATTAAAGAGAAGCCCCCTTGTTCATCTACAATGTTTCAATAATTGCCTCAGTCTCTCCATGTGCCAGACCATCATCAAAGCTTGAGCATGAGCACCTACAGAGTCTTCCAGCGACAAGGCATGGCAGAATTGCATATTGGTATCTATGCATACCCTTTTTTTTAAAAAAAAAACATAGGTTGCTGATCTTTGGTGTGTACCAATTTGTTTTGCTAGGATTGTATTTCTTTTGGATAGTCTAAAGCTCATGTTGTTGGAACCTTGAAACGTAGTATGGTTATGCATGAACTGTCCGGATTTGGAATGTATTGAGATAATAAGTTTCAGCTTGTTTTGTACACTTCGTTTGGTTGGAAATGATGAAAATGCATGACTTTTGGGTTTTGGAAAGCATTGAGATAATGATTTCCAACTTGTTCTGTACACTTCGCTTGTTTGAAATGCATGAATTGCTTAACAGATTGGATTGTGGTAGGTGCAAGGTACATGCTGCCAATTTTTTACAGGATCACAAAAGTGTTTGCCCCATTGCCTCTGTTTACAGGGCCCTCCTTATGTGATATGATTTTTCTTTCACGTCACCCCAACACATACACTCTCTTCAAATATTGCCAGGACTGGAATGATTTTCCTTGATAGCAGGACCTCACTTTTTTTTTTCTTCAAGATTGACACATGATATTGCTTGTGCATGGTGCTTGTTAACAGCTTGGGATCCCATCTAAGCGGCTTTGCTTGGTATAGTTACTGCTGAGAGGCTTAGCTTTTTAAAGGAAAGTTTGCTTGTCTATTTTTATTTTTTTTTCAAAGAACATGTTTTGCAAAACAGAAGAAGGTAAAGGCAAGGAAAGAATTCTACAGGCTTTTTTCTTTTTCCAAAATACTCCATTCTCATTGCAAATATCATCTTACACCTTGGCATGCCATAATGGTGATGCATTCTACAAAAGTTGTGAAAGCATAGGGTGAAAACACATAAGGAGTTCATTTTTGAAATAAATTTGAAAAATCCAACAGCAAAAGGATAGGTGCAAAAGCAACTCAACAGTAGTAAGGCTTTGAGCCATTTTGCATTGATGAATACTCCAATCAAATCAAGCCCCCTAAGTATGAAAGGGCCAAGGATTGTGCATGAATAGCATGAAAGCTTGTGGCTTAGGTTGGCATGTATTTGGCATGTGTTGCACTAGGATGCCATGCTCTGCATAGATATTTAACAGAGCCACAGCTACTGCTTTACTTGCATGCAGCTCATAACCCAACTAATCAAAGACTGATTTGCAGCTCATAACACATTGCACTTTTTTCAACTTCTGTTTATGAGAGGTTACGGTAGCTGTCTCTTGATAATCTTGCTCACCAAACGAAGCCCCAAGTGGCGTTCTTCCAGCATGTCTGATGTGAATACTTCGCTGCTAGAACCATCTTCCCATCCATCAGCAAGTGGTCATGGGGTGTTATAACTTGAAGTTTTTGAATATTTACACCAGTAAGCTTTCTCCGTGTTTCCACAAGGCTCTCGAATAGCCTTTGATGGCTTTGGGTCATTCTTCCACGGGTGGCACAATACGTCGTCGTCGAGCAAGTCATCAAAGCATGTAATGACGGCAGCCATCTCCTTTTCCCTTCGTTTCGACAAGGGGTCTTCGTCAATAACTCGCCTCTTAAAGCGCAACTCAAGAGTTCTGTCATGTATCTCGGCGTGCAAGATCTTCCTCAAAGTTTGACAAGCAGTGGTTGGATGTCTCACAAACTGGTGATAACGACAATATCTCAGATTGCCCTTTTCCTCTCTGGTAGGGACTTTGTAGGGCCTGAGGGGTTTGATTGCACTATGAACAAACATTGTATCAATAATGGCATGGAATTCTTTATCTTTGCACGGCAGTGGCGGGTACGTCTCTCTGTCTTTTCTTTTGCATGAATTGTAGTAACTAGATGATTTGTCATCCTCATCTAATGTTTGGTGTGCTTCTGGCAGCGGCTCTTCCAGCGATAGTGTTTGGATTTCTACGACAAGTTTGGCTCTGTTATTCTTCCAGCCTCTCTTCCAGCGGTGGTGTTTGGGTTTCTACGACAAGCTTGGCTTTGTTCTTCTTCCAGCCTCTCTTCCAGCAATGGTGTTTGGGTTTCTACGACAAGCTTGGCTTTGTTCTTCTTCCAGCCTCTCTTCTAGCGATGGTGTTTGGGTTTCTACGACAAGCTTGGCTTTGTTCTTCCTCCAGCCACTCTTCCAGCGGTGGTGTTTGGGTTTCTACGACAAGCTTGGCTTTGTTCTTCCTCCAGCCACTCTTCCAACGGTGGTGTTTGAATTTCTATGACATGGATGCATGAGTTGACACATAGACTATATGAGCTTGGCATGGGGAATCAAAGCTTGGCTTGTGGTGTGGGAGCTAAGTGCCCACAAGTTTAGCATTAGAGAGAGATTTGTCTGATGGTACAGGAACATAAGTCTCATGCTCCTTGAGGCTTGATGTGTAGAGGAATGTACTCATCGTCTTGGAAGAACAAAGTGCTTGACAGATATATAATTTATGCATGACCAAAGCAGATGGTGGTTAAAATAATATATGTGTTGCAGCTTGCAAATGAATATAATTAATATTTGTCGATTTTAAATGGATGTCATCCAACGAATGAATCACACATCAATATTAAGACCAACATAGGTAGCTTTCAGTAATATGCAAGCATGAGATGCTTTGGCAATAATTAAAGAATGTGGTGATGCTCGTGCTTTTGGTAGTGTGTAAATGCCTAGCGTTTGTATTCCTATCAAAGTGAAAGACAAGAAATAAAGGAAGCTGAATAGTCCAACTTCACTATGTTGGTACTGGCCTAAAACATGATATATATCATGAAGGAAATTTATCAGTACATGTTTACATTTGAATAGATGACATGCTCGTGCTGTTTTTGCAAGTATAAATGTAATGGCATATGGCATGATAGTATATATTTTATTGTGAAATCTAAAAGGGTAGGAAAAAAGGGATTGTCTTATCTTTTTTGTTGGCCTCCAACAGAGAGCATGTGGATTGCTGGGCCGGGAATTTATTTGGGCCCAACCCTGGATTTTTTGGGCCTCAATAGTTGTAAAGTAAAACAGCTCCATGTTTGGTAAACAATATTTTTAAAGTGTTGTTAGTACAAAAAGAAGTGTTAAAACCGTTATTATGATAATTGAAAAGAGACAGTGAAGGGTGTTTACGTGTACCATGGACAGTGAACACAGTAAATTGACAATAAAATATTTATATGATGTATATCTGTATATAAATAAAGGTGTTCTATACTCCAATCCCATCTTCACTCTTATTCTCACTTCCATTCTCTCTCTTTTTGCTCTATACTCAGTATATGCTCCCTTATGTTCTTTTCTTACCCTTTGGATTTCCTGACAAAAAGGGGGAGAGATGACTGTGTGAAATTATATTAAAAAGAGAGAGAGATTGTGTTGTAGAATTAAAGGGGAGTGATGTTGTAATTTTGCTTTGAATTATATTTATTCTCCTACATGCTTCACTGGTTTTGTTGTTTCATAATGTGCAGGGATTCCGAGCTTCGAGTTTAGAGTAGGATTTCATTTGTTATATCTCGTGCAATTTCTTTTGAGTTGTAATTAGGTGTTTTGTCTAGGAAATGCCAAAGGGGGAGATTGTTAGTATGAAAATTGTACTGGCATTTCCTAGACTCTAGCATAAGTCAGGAATTAGTGTGTAATTATCTTTTACTGAAAGTTTTGACGCAACACATTCAATCCTGGATTTTTGAAGTATGACTTGATCGATATGAGGAACTTGATTTCAAGTAAATCATGACATAATCATTCATTCATTATAGGATTCCTAATTGAAGTTATTTTCACTCAAGTGCTTTTATATTATTAGTTCTATTTTTAATAAGATTAAATTTTATCTCTTGAGATTATTTTCCTAGTTTGACCTTATTTTGGTTTAAGTAAAAATATTATTTTTCATATTTGACTGGGAGAACATGTTTCTTTTAATACCCAAATTGGTTTCATTGATTAACATAGTTTCCTTGTATAAACTAATGGGATTGGAAGTGTTGGCGCTAAATCTGAACAGATAGAGATGAGTGCAACTTACAAGTGATGAGGACGATCTAGCAGATCGATTGAGTGATAGATGCAGATTATTCTTGTCCTTGGATGCAGATCCTGAATAGAAGAGAGTTTGAGGTTCGTGAGGTCTATGGAACCGGTGTGGAACCAGCCTAAGCCCCTCCGATGCTCAAGTAAGATTGTTTTTAAGAGCTCTTGTTGTTGACCATATAAAAGTATAGAAGTCAAGCTTAAAAGTCTTACCCCTGTATTGGAGTGGAGGGGCCTATTTATAGAGGGCATTTTGTATGCTCTTAGTACTCATTTTCGATGTGGGACTCGTGGGAGTGCCCTCTGAGGTCGACACGAGTCTTTAGATATTTTGGGCGGATACTTCGAGGTTGATTCTCTACAATCGGTAAGGGATGCCGATTGTAGACGAGCCGGGCCTGTAATGGCTGTTCGCAGCTTTGAGACAATGCCATCGGTGGCCGATGCCGATTGTCCGAGGCCTTGGGTACTTGGGCGAGTTTCTAAGATCCACGTGTCGTTGTATGAGTGGAGGGTCAGATACGGTACAAACAGGAAGTTTGCATGGGCTGACGAAATTGAATTGGATTTTTTAGAGAATCAAATATGATATGGATCACTTGGCTTTATGTAGTTTCTTTTGCAAAAAGAACAACATGTCTGTATAAAGACATGGCGTGACTCTTCTTGGTTTTTACACAGCTTTGATATATTTGTTTTGAGAATCTAGAATTCCTAAGAACAAGTGTTCCATGTTTATTTGGTGATTTATCAAATACTTTCATCATTCATATTGAATTTATTTGCATGTTCAATGACTCATATGGTTGAGGGCATTAAGACCGTGGTGGTGGTTTTTCTCTGGCGAACTTGAAGCAATCATGATCAGTATTGCGTTCAACATAAGGAGTGTCGACAGATCATCCTGTGACAAAAGTTGAGTTACGAAGAAGTCGGTAAACATTATCTAGAATGTGTCTAGGATAAGTGTGTGAGTACTTCTTGTAATCATCGTTTTATAGTGAATTTGTTTTGGACTAAGGAGTCTCGTGGATTTTCCCCAAAAGTGGGGTTTTACCACGTAAAATAATTCCCTGTTTGTTCCTTTATTTTACGCTCAGTACGTCTCAGGATTGATAAGCCATATCAATCTTGTTATTGAAGTAGGCATTTTTAGTCATCATATAGGTAATTTCATATAATTATAAAATATGAGCCCATTTGCTTTTAAAAATATAATAAAATAATATGATATTTGACATTTTGGGTGGAGTTCAATGTTTTCCAAAATGTCAAATTGCCATATAAGTTATCAAATTCAAATTTAACATTTTGCATTTGACATCTCCTTTGGAGATGCCCTTAAGCGGTGAATTTGTTAATTACCAAACTATATATAATGAATATATCTATTTTCCTATCAAATCAATATTTTCAAAAGATGACTTGTGGTCTTGTAATGAAAAGTCGAGGAACGCTTTATGTTTAAAGAAAGAAAAAAAGAAAGAAACTGTCATATCATTCGATCCATTTTTACAAAGTAGATTAAATATTATTGAATATTAAATAAGTAGAAAGAAGACCAAGGCCAAGACCAAGACCTGGGTCTGCAGTCAACATATATTTAACGTTTTTTTTTTTCCTAACTTATATTGTTCTGTTTTTTCTACATTCACACTTGACCAGCATGTGCTCTCTGATTGACATTTATGAGTCAACAACAATGTGATGCTTAAATTAGACTGG
Source organism: Prunus avium (assembly GCF_002207925.1). The sequence continues at coordinate 6,004 of NW_018923368.1, forward strand.
ACCATATTATCTTTAGACTCGTTTTCAATGATGAAAGTGTTAGCGTATTTTCCATTTTGTCACCTAATTTTTCAAAAGAATTAAGGGCCAGTTTTGAATTGGTGTTATTTAAATAAAAATATTATTTTTGCTGTACTTTGAAAATTATTAACTATAAAGTAAAACAGCTCCATGTTTAGTAAATAATATTTTTAAAGTGTTGTTAATACAAAAAACAGTATTAAAATCGTTTGATAAATTTTAATATAAAATTATTATAACTATGAATAATGACTAAAATATATAGATAGTTTTGTCAACCAATCCACGAAACGCACTCCAATGTTAGACTAAATAAATCAATTTTTATAAATGAATATTTTAATCATCTGCGAATAGACTGTTTTGCCCACCAATCCGTTTTCTTTTTCTTGGCATTGTGCAAGACCAAAGACCTTGAGGGGTCAAAAGTCCTCAGCAGGGATTACACTTTGTCAATGCTGCAGGGATTACACTTCCCATGGTCGGCTACTATGCTGGAGACTAATCCATCATAAAACCAATCATGCTATATATCTGTGTAGACGATATTAATGCTTAAATCTTATCCATGTCTGTCGTATACAATCAATTAATAACTTAGCAAGAGACCGGAATGCTGCAAGCCATTTTTTTTGTTAGAATAATGCTTCTGATCAATTTCTTATGCTGGTTGCTCATAGTAGTAGATGTCGATGCAGTCCATGGCGGAGTAGGCCTTGAAATTTGCAGAGAAGCAAGATGTAAACCGGACGGCCCAGCCATCCGATTCCCATTTCGACTTAAAGATAAGCAGCCAATCCATTGCGGTTACCATGGCTTTGATCTATCATGCAATAACGACAGCGAGACTGTGCTCGACATGCCATCTTCATCTAACAACCTCTTCGTTGAAAAGATTAAGTACACATCTCAGGAGATTGAAATATCTTACAGCAATTATTACCTATCGGAAAATATTTTTTACTTCAGTTTATCTTCTTCTCCCTTACAATTTGTGCCTGGACACAATAACTATAATTATACCCTATTTAGTTGTTCATATCCTAGGGAAAGGGATGCATACACAAGCTTTTGTATGATGCAATTGAGCCCTTCCGACCTTGACAATCCTGAAAACGGTATATATGCTGTCAACACTCAATGTTCTGTTGATAGACTGCCCCTAGAGTCTTGTACCAAGCTGCATGACTATACTTCAATTCCAGACATATCATCCTTTCCAAAGAAGTTGCATTGGTCCAAACCATCATGTCGACATTGCAAAGAGATGGGCAAGGCATGTAGATCAAAGATTCGTAAATATAGTCTTGCACATGTTGAGACTGCAGAAAGCGAATGTTTAGATTTCCCTGAAGGTATCATTTAATTAAACTTGGCTTTGTTGCAGTACTTTGCAAGCAAATATTATTTATTTTCAGTCCTTCAAATTCGATCTGATTAGTCAGGACTCAGAATTTTATCGATTTCATAGCAAAAGTACTTATTAGCTTAAATAACAACTTTTACAGATAGTAGCCGTAGAGGGACACGCATAAAGATATCAGGTGAGTTGTCCACAAATTAAAATACTTGTGTTGATGTATAAATCTGAATCAAATATAATTAGGTTAATTTTTGTCATCTCTATCTGCAGTTTGCACAGTTTCTGTGGCTCTTATCGCAGTGGGGGCTCTCATCATCTACCATGCCTATAGCTCCAACAAAACAGAGAAAACAAATCAGTTGAGAATTGAAAGATTTTTGGAAGATTACATAGCTCAGAAGCCAAGCAGATATTCCTATGCTGATATTAAGAGGATAACAAATCAATTCAAGGACAAGTTGGGGCAAGGGGCCTATGGAACAGTTTTTAAAGGGAAGCTTTCCTCTGAATTGCTTGTTGCTGTGAAAATCCTCAACAATTCAAATGAAAATAATGGAGAAGATTTTACAAATGAAATGGGAACAATGGCTCGCGTGCACCATGTCAATGTGGTTCGCTTGGTTGGCTTTTGTGCTGATGGGTTTATACGAGCTCTTGTGTATCACTACAAGAAAACAGGCCTTCTGTGACCAAATTTTACATGGCGCTGAAAATTCCGTCATATTTGACTTGTATAAGTGAGGAAATTTTGAAAGTCGTCACCTAAACGTCTTGAAGAGATGTAACAAAATTTTCGCTCATCCATGACAACCGTCAGGGGGACCATGGGCTACATTGCACCCGAAGTGTTCTCTAGGAACTTCGGTAGCGTGTCCTACAAGTCAGATGTCTATAGTTTCGGGATGATGTTGCTGGAAATGGTTGGTGGCAGAAAAAACTTTAAGGTCATGGAGGACTCCATCAGCCAAGTCTACTTCCCAGAATGGATTTATAACCTTTTAGAACAAGGAGACGACCTACGGATCCATATTGAGGATGAAGGAGATGCTAAAATTGCAAAGAACCTTGCCATTGTGGGTCTATGGTGCGTCCAATGGCACCCAATAGATCGTCCTCCAATGAAAGTTGTAGTTCAAATGTTAGAAAGAGAAGGTGACAATCTAACCATACCACCCAATCCTTTCTGCTCTACTTCGAATTGAGTGCATACAACTGTACTGTCTGCAAGGCATCTGGACATTTGCGTACCTCAAGAGTTCTACCAGTCACCATGATTTTGTTATGAGATCATGCACTGTAACATTAAATAACATATGGTGTTGAATATCGTAGTATATGCTAAGTGTTTGGGTTTGAATTTGTCATGAGTCACTATTCGCTCTATATTAATTAGTGATTCGAGCTGGTTTTCTGTACTATTTTCAGTTCATCTTGTTATTTTCGTATGTAATGATTTTTAATTCAATTCCATCAGTCCTTTATTCATCGAAGGCATAGCGACGAATTTATATTGAGTCAGCTCCCATTTCCAATTCAATTCACAATTCTCAACATACCCATTTCCAACAAGTTTTGCTTCATAATTGGTAGTTGAAATTCACAAAAAAGACTACTTTAAATCAATATTTTCAAAAGGTGACTTGCGGTCTTGTAATGAAAAGTCGAGGAACGCTTTACGTTCAAAGAAAGACAAAAAGAAAGAAGCCATCATATCATTCGATCCATTTTTACAAAGTAGATTAAATATTATTGAATATTAAATAAGTAGAAAGAAGACCAAGACCTGGGTCTGCAGTCAACATATATTTAACGTTTTTTTTTTCCTAACTTATATTGTTCTGTTTTTTCTACATTCACACTTGACCAGTATGTGCTCTCTGATTGATATATATATTAGACTGGACCACATTATCTTTAGACTCATTTTCAATCAGTGATGAAAGTGTGAACACATTTTCCATTTTATCACCCAATTTTTCAAAAGAATTTAGATGAAAATTTAATAAAATATAAGTCATATATTTTTTGGTCAAGAAAATATAAGTCATATTTAATAAAACAGTCTCGCTCACTTAAGGATCTAAAAATAAGGTCTTGTGAGGTCCTATTTAATAAAGGCCATTGGATTAAGGGGCAATTTGGAATTGCTGTTACTTTTAAAAAAGTTGCTCTGATGTGCTTTGAAAATAAATAGCTATAAAGTAAAGCAACTCCATTTTTTGTAAACATTATTTTTAAAGTGTTATTAGTACAAAAATTGATGTAAAAACAGTTTGATAAATTTTAATATAAAACTATTGTAACTGTGAATAATAATTAAAATATTTAGAAAATTTTGCCAACCAATCCACGAAAAGCACTCCAATGATAGACTAAATATATCAATATTTTATATATGAATATTTTAATCATCCACGAATAGACTGTTTTGCCAACCAATCCGTTTTCTTTTTCTTGGCATTGTGCAAGACCAAAGACCTTGTGGGGTCAAAAGTCCTCAGCAGGGTTTCCAATAATTTATCAACCTAAAACCTCGCACTAGCAACTGAATGTCTACTGAATGACGATGTCGACCCATTAACAATTTCCTCTTTATCTCCAGCCATCAAATTCACTCATAATCAACATCACCCAAGGCAGACAAAGTGTGGAAGCTCAACCAATATGGTGCAAAATTGTGAGTGAAAACAAATAGAAATCGGCATGGGATAAAAGGAACAAACAACACTCAACATGAACATCAAGATTTATACTGGTTCGGCTTTATAAGCCTACGTTCAGTTTGGAGACGACAGAGCAATCCACTATATTCAAAGAGAGCATACAAGTAGTGTTTATCACTCAATTTCCCAAAGTCAAATTGTCAAATTGTCACATAAGCCATCAAATTTAAATTTAATATTTTGTATTCGATATTTTCCTTGAAGATGCTCGGCTGCGAATTAGTTAATTACCAAACTATATATAATGAATATATCAATTTTTAAAAAAGACTACTTTAAAATCAATATTTTCAAAAGGTGACTTATGGTCTTGTAATGAAAAGTCGAGGAACGCATTATGTTTAAAGAAAGAGAAAAGAAAGAAACCATCATATCACTCGATCGATTTTTACAAAGTAGAGACCCAGTAAATTATTTTAATCAACGATTAAATATTATTGAATATTAAATAAGTAGAAAGAAGACCAAGACCGAGACCAAGACCTGGGTCTGCAGTCAACATATAGTTAAGATTTTTTTTTCCCTAACTTATATTGTTCTGTTTTTTTCTACATTCACACTTGTGTCATTAACAATTTCCTCTTTATCTCCAGCTATCAAATTCACTCATAATCAGCATCACTCAAGGCAGACAAAGTGCGGAAGCTCAACCAATATGTGCAAAATTGTGAGTGAAAACAAATAAAAACCGGCATGAGATAAAAGGAAAAATCAACACCCAACAAGAACACTAGTGTGTTTGGATGAGGAAATTTAAAAATACAAAGGATTTCATAAATGACGGAATTTAAAATGACGGAAATTAATGTTCTAGAATTTGTAAAGTTTCTTGTTTGGGTGACAGATTTAAAACACGGAACTTAACCTTTATTTGTAAAGTTATCTTTTTAAAAACTCAATCTCTCTTGGGATTTTAGAAATGACGACTTTTAGATGGAATTTAAAGTTGGGATCATAGAAATTTAGAAATTCCGCGTGGGAAAAAACATGGAATTTGGAGATCATAAATCCCAACTTTAAATTCTATCTAAAAGTCGTCATTTCTAAAATCCCAAGAGAGATTGAGTTTTTAAAAAGATAACTTTACAAATAAAGGTTAAGTTCCGTGTTTTAAATCTGTCACCCAAACAAGAAACTTTACAAATTCTAGAACATTAATTTCCGTCATTTTAAATTCCGTCATTTATGAAATCCTCTGTATTTTTAAATTTCCTCATCCAGAGACGACGAAGCAATCCAATATATTCAAAGAGAGCACACACGTGGTGTTTATCAAATACACCCAAATTCACACTCACACAAATACGAGATAATTAAAGAGAGACAAATAAGAATTTTTGTCTCTACGTCAAAGCACTTATGCAGCATAAAATGAAGAAGAAAACAACTGGAATTTTATTCCTTCTCCTACAATACGTAGCAGCAACTCCTTTTCTTCTATGCTCTCTATCTCATTTCTCTTCTTTTTCTCTCAGTCTGCTTGTTAGTACAGATGGCTCGATACAAGCTATAATGTGTAAGTCACACGTTAGAGAATATAACAACAATCTACAGTTCAAATATAGGTGGTTCACTTCTAATTGCACCGAAGTCTTTGAAGTTAAAATCTCACACCTAGAGATTCATTGGGCCTAACTCAACCCAAAGATTGGACCTATGAGGTTAAAGTAGTGACAATATTAGAGCATGATTTGAACAAATAGGAGACTCGTTTTTGGCCCGTTGGTAGGACACTACCTTCCTCTAGTTCTCTTATATTGCTCAGCAATAAAACTCTCCTTTTATCCCACCCATGTAGTCCAAAGGAAAAAATGCACATAATGCTGCCATTCAACTTTGCTTTCCCACTCTGTGTAGACGATATTAATGCTTAAATCTTATCCATATCTGTCGTATTCATCATCAAATGTAATGGTTTTTGTTTGTCAAAGTAAAAAAAAGAGAAGGGGAATTTTCTTAAGCACACCGGGTCACACTTTGCCTCGAAGTTGCTGTAACTGTCCCCAAACTCCAGCATTTCATATTAAATTTATATTAAATTTTTGTAATTGTTGAGAAAATATTGAAAATTCTGTATTGTTGACCCCCAAATAATAAATAAACGAAAGCATTCACAATCATTGGTATGACATGATAATAGAGAATTATAAATTAATTTCTATTTTCCTATCATCCGTGGCTAATGAAGTTTAAGTGACAAGTTTCCAAAATTTATTATCATTTTTTGTTAGGCGGCGAATTTGTTAATTACCAAACTATATATAATGATTATATCAATTTTTTTAAAAAGACTGCTTTTATTGTTCCGTTTTTACAAAGTAGAGACCCAGTAAATTATTTTAATCAACGATAAATATTATTGAATATTAAATAAGCAGAAAGAAGACCAAGACCAAGACCAAGACCTGGGTCTGCACAGTCAACATAGACTTGAGGTTTTTTTTTTTCCTAACAATATTGCTCTGTTTTTTATACATTCACACTTGACCTGGGTCTGCTCTCTGATTGATGAAAGTGTGTACGGATTTTTCATTTTATCACCTAATTTTTCAAAAGAATTTAGATGAAAATTTAATAAAATATATAAGTCATATTTAATAAAATAATCCCACTCATTTAAGGATCTAAAAATAAGGTCTTGTGAGGTCCTATTTATTAATAAAGGCCATTGAATTAAGGTGGTGTTATTTTAAAAAAAAAGTTGTTTCTGCTGTGCTTTGAAAATAATTAGCTGTAAAGTAAAACAACTTCATGTTTGCTAAATAATATTTTTTAAATATTTTTAAAGTGTTATTAGTATAAAAAATAGTGTCTAAAATATATTTTTAATTTGAAAATAATATAAAACTGTTGTAACTGTAGTTTTGCCAACCAATCCACGAAAAGCACTCCAATGACAGACCAAATATATCAATTTTTATATATGAATATTTTAATCATCCAGGAATAGATTGTTTTGCGAACCAATCCGTTTTCTTTTTCTTGGGATTGTGCAAGACCAAAGACCTTGAGGGGTCAAAAGTCCTCAACAGGATTTCCAATAATTTCTTATGTCTTACAAATAAAAAATTAATGCACAATGTTATTATGATAATTGAATGAGACAATGAAGGGTGTTTTCGTGTACCATGGACAGTAAACACAGTAAATTTATATAAATAAAGTTTGTTTATACTCCAATCTCATCTTCACTCTCATTCTCATTTTCATTTTTCCCTTATTTTGCTTTATACTCTAGCACAAAAAATAAAAAATAAAAACTAAAATTGAAAGGGTTATCAAACAGGTTTCTTTGTATCAATCTTTTTCATATTGACTTGGCGCTCATTTTGATTCCAATCTGTTTACTTTTTAGTTATTATGTATATATAATATGTGATGGTTTTGTTTGCTTCTTGCACTTCCTTTTCAATTTTTAGTTTTTTTGGGATTTTTTCCATTTCTATATAGTATGCATCAATCAATTGGCGTAAGTTTCATTTCTAGGGAAGTTGACCAATGATTATTCTCCTAGTTCGTGTGAAGCGTTGGCAAAAAAGAAAAAAAAAAAAAAGTTGATGCGAAAGTAAGTACACAGTTTTGGCAAAACATATAGTTAGCGTTGTATTAGTTCAATAATTAGTTAGCACTTGAGAGTTACTGTATATATATTTTAAGGAGAATAATTGTGTATTTGATTGAATAAGGTAATAAATAAACTGAAACTGCACTTGGATGGTTGTTTCTTAGACTTTTTTTTATTCAATTTCGTTGTATGATTGAAACTTTCCAAGTCTAAACATTCCAAGTCTTTAAGAAATACAGATAAATTTCTTGGAAATTTTACTAATTTTGGCGTTGAAATTTCTTTACAGTGTATTTGGACGAGGAAGTTTAATTATTTATAGAATTTGTAAATGACGGAACTTGAACACCTTAATAATACAAGTACAAATATGATTTAAAAAAGATTCTAATGATATTTCTCTTTTCAAAGTTGGAAGAGATCCAAGTATTATTCTCTACTTTTTGAAGTATTGTCTACATGCGCGAAGAATTTCCAAAGCAACAAATTTTTCTTTCTGATGTTGATTTTGAAAATTTTCACCTAACGCATGTGGACAATAGTTAGAAAAATAGATCAATAATACTTGAATCTCACTTATCTCCCTCAATTCAATTTTTTGGCTTTTCACATGTAAGTCCTTTTTAACTTTACTATTTTTTTGGCCAAAATTTTCAACTTTACATTTTTAAAAAAAATTTTTAATTAAATTTAAAAATAAAAATAAATAAATAAATAAACATTCGAGCACAATATTGTAGAAAACACCTTGTTGTACTTTTGAATGAAGAAATGCTGTAACACACTAAGGGGTTAGCTGAGGGCTTTTTCTTCCCATTACCCAAATATTTGTGGTTACCCAAAATTTTGAGATGCTTACTTTTTTCTTTTTAATTGATTAGTTCTTGAAGTCAATTTCAATACATTTCCTCTCAAAATTGGTCACATGATGCACACCTGACTAAATTATTCAGGACTAAATTGGTTTCTTCTCATGCTTCTCTTTCTCCCCTTCACTATCCACTCCCCCCCCTTCCCTTTTCTCTCATCTCATCATGGCCATAGCTGCAAGTGCCATGGCCATGGCTGCAAGTGTCATGGTCTCTTTCTTTGAAGCACACCCAAATGGGCTTTGGGCTTTGGACTTTGGGCTCCTAGTGCTTGTAGTCCCACATGCTGGAAGAAAATCTAGAAACATAATTCAAGGCTACTTTGGGAACTCAAGCGATACTCTGGTAAGGACAAAAGACACCCTGCAGGTTTGGGGTGGTTCTCAATATGGTCTCCAAGGTATTAATTTTATCAATTTACACCCTTACGTTTTCAACATCGTCCAATTTCATCCTTCCTTTAAGTTGACCACACAGTCAATCGTTAAATGCTAATGTGGCACCCATGGGACATACCTCACCAGCGGATTAACCATTCAGCGTACGACAGTTGAAGGGTATTTTAGGTTTTCAACAATTCTAAAAACAAAAACAAAAAAAGCTAAATCAAGCCTAATTTGGGCACGCGTTGCAAAGCTCGAGTTTGAACAAAAATCCCCAAAAGTCTTCCTTAACCACAGTTTAACCTAAATCCTAAAACTCCATAGCTAAGACCTGAGAGAAATCCAGGCGCTGCGATTTTGGAAGAACTGAGAAGAAATTAGTTGGGATTTCAGGGCTCTAGGCGCTCCGCATCCCTCGTATGGTAAGTTGCTTTAAATTTTTGCGAATTCAGTTATCTGTGGTAAATTGGTTAGAGGTCGTATGGGTTCTTGTGCTTTGAATGGTGTGTTTTATAATCTGTGTGGAATAGTGAGAGAAGTATGAAAGATTTTGTCGAATATAGTTGGTCCTTCTGCATATTTTGTTTGTAAGGATGTGCTTGCAATGTCTGGCTTTAATAAGGCAAAAGTGTTAGGTGGAAGGGTGTGAAAATGGTTGTTTAATAGAAACTTTACCTTTTCTATAATGGTCCTAAATTGAAAATAATTGAATACTGTGTTTTGCCTTTTCCGTAATGTTTGAATACTGTGTTTTGTGTAATATTTTAACAGAAAATAACGAAATGTAATATGTAGGTGATCCTGAATTGTTTTCTATTCGAATGTACCATGGTGGTCAAATATGTGGTAACTATTATGTTTACTTTTTAGTGATGGTTTCGTTTGCTTCTTGCACTTCCTTTTCAATGTTTATTTTTTTGGGATTTTTTTTCCACTTCTATGTAGTATGCATCAATCAATTGGCACAAGTTTCATTTCTTTCAAATAGGGAAGTTGACCAATGATTATTCTCCTAGTTCATGTGAAGCTTCGGTAAAAAATATTAATAATTTGATGCGAAAGTTCATAGTTTTGGCGAAACATATAGTGAACGTTGTATTAACTCAATAAGTGGTTAGCACTTGAGTGTTACTGTATATATATTTTAAGGAGAATGATTGAGTACTTGACTGAATAAGGTAATAAATAAACTGAAACTGCACTTGGATGGTTGTTTCTTAGAATTTTTTATTATTCAATTTCGCTGTATGATTGAAACTTTCCAAGTCTTTAAGAAATACGGATAAATCTCTTGGAAATTTTAATTATTTTGGCTTTGGAATTTCTTTATGGTCTTGGACACCTTAACAATAAAAGTACAAATATGATTAAAAGAAAAAACTAATGATATTTCTCTTTTCAAAGTTGAAAGAGATCAAGTATTATTCTTTACGTTTTTTAAGTATCGTCCACATGCGCGAAAAATTTCAAAAGCAACAAATTGTTTTCTCTTATGTTGATTTTGAAAATTTTTACCTACAAACATGTGGACAATGGTTAGAAAGATAGACCAATAATACTTGAATCTCATTTATCTCCCTCAATTAAATTTTTGGGCTTTTCACATATAAGTCTTTTTTAACTTTACAATTTTTTTGTTGTTGCCACATTTGATAACTTTACATTTGAAAAAGCAAAAAAATACTATTTTTTTAAATTTAAAAAAACAAAAAAACCCATTCGAGCACAATATTGTAGAAAACACCTTGTTGTACTTTTGAATGGAGAAATGCTATAACACACTAAGGGCTAGCTGAGGGCTTTTTCCTCCCATTACCTCTCTAAATGTTTTTGTATAGTGTTTTTCCTATTTCAAACATCCTCCCAGCATACGCTTTGTTGCAAACATTCTTCCAGTATCTAGCCATCATGTCGCACGCTATCACCTTCACTGAGGTTTTGTTCGCAAAATTCAAAGTGTTTAGAGGCTGGTGCAGTAAACTCAAACACAATGGTGAATCAAGGCTTATTGCATCCGCAACTCCAAGATTGGATCTCCACCATCCACTAGCATGTCTGGCTACTGTCAAATGACATCCACTATGCTAAATGTCCCAAAAGCTATATTAGACCATTCTATCTTAGCCAAAACCAAGCATCCAAGCATACAAGTCGAAGCCAAGCGTACATGCCAAAACCAAGCATCCAAGCATAAAAGCCGAAGCCAAGCGTATATGCCAAAACCAAGCATCCAAGCATACGAGCCAAAGCCGAGCGTACATGCCAATACCAAGCATCCAAGCATACAAGCCAAAGCCAAGTGTACAGGTCAACACTAAGCATAAAAGCCAAAATCAAGAGTACACGCCAATGCCAAATACCAAGCATACATGCCGACATCAAGCATACATGCCAATACCAAGCATCCAAGCACGCAAGCCAAATACCAAGCATACATGCCAACCCCAAATATACACGTCAAAACTGAGCGTGCGAGCCAATATCAAGCATACAAAACTAATATCAGACACACAAGTCAATGCAACTCTTGCAAACCACGATCATGCAAAATCAAGCCTCTCTAGTCACTCAAGAAAATAAATCATGCAAGCTAAGTTATTTTGAGCTAATTCACTAAGCATTTTCTTCTATGTCATGCCACAAAATAGGTCAACTCTTGGTAATTCTAGTGAGTGACCTCCAAAATTACAGTGTCTAGGAAAGTTCTTCAAGGCAACACCCTCGGTGTTTAAGAAGGATTGGATTTTAAGTGGGACCATCGCGACCCCTCCAACCTTCCCAGAAAAAACCTGGCTGTAATTTCAGAGACACTTAACTAGTCATCCTTGAGCTATTCCTAAACCCATGCCACTGCCATTTATTTTGGGCTGGAAATTGATTATTTGGACCATTTCAATACACATTCATGGCCCCAATAATCAAGGGGGCTAATGTTGAGGCCCAAAAAATCCAAGGCTGGGTCCAAATATATTCCTAGCCCAGTACGACACCTAACTTGGGAAGAAACCCAACTTTGGTACGCAAGAGTTCGTCATATACGCTTGCACACGTGCCACGCCAAGTAAATAAGCAACATGCCACGCTATAAGCTTAAGTGGGCCCAAGCCACGCGAATGCCTGGGGCTTGCTGAGTGATCGGTTCATAATTGTATATCATTTTGTACCCTTCTAGCTTATGATTTGGTTATGTTTTTGAGTTAAACTTGTGCTTTTAATCCTTTTTGTGTTTATCTTTCAGCTTTAGGTAACAATGATGGCTTTGGATATGAAATGATGTAATCCATGCATGTTAAAGCCTGATTTGGATAAAGGGAAGAAGTGCTTAAAGACAAACTCATTTTGGCTACAGCCCCCTGCC
>NW_018923368.1:26564-44519 GCF_002207925.1 Prunus avium
TTTCATACCAACTCTTCTCCTTCCAATATTTTTTACTTTCCACTCGCATTTTTCTATTACAAAATTCCATTTGTGGAAAAATATAAATGGCCTCTTCCATCGAAGCTGGAGGCTCGTGGACAAACTTTCGAAGAGGTCAAAATCTTGGCGACGAGGTAAAATTTATATATATATATATATATATATATTTCTTTCTTTCTTTCTTTCTTGCATTTCTAATTTCATTTTTTAAATAGATTATTCAAGGCAAAACAAAAAAGAGGAAAACCATTACACATGGCTCCTCAAGTGAGCAATGCCCGCAATCGGTTCCAGTGGTGCGTTCCGTGTCGGAAATAATGGCACTATTACGTCCTCTGAAGAAAAATACTCCCCCACGTCGTGATCCGGTGGAACCGCCTCCGCCAATGATTGATTCGTCATTGTACTCAATTATGTCGGACTATGAAGACCGGGAGTATTTCAATTGTATGATGAGTGAGTAGGTATTTCAATTGTATGGTGAGATGTGAATTTTATAATAAAAATGAACACGTGGCAACCAAAAATTTTATCCGAAAATCTTATCCGAAAATTTTATCCGAAAATGTTATCTCAAATTTCAGGTGAGAATTTTATAATAAATAGTGACACATGACAACCAAAAATATTATCTAAAAAGGTTATAATTAATGGTTTAAAGTATAAAAAAAAAAAAAAAAAGTATAATGAATAGTATTTGCCCTTGCCCTAGCCTTCCAAGGGTGGAGCCAACTAAGGCAAGGCTGCCACTATTCACGTGAATAGTGGCAGCCCTTGCCTTGCCTTAGCCTTGCCTTTGCCTTTATGGGTGGACTTGCTCTCATAATGAGCCCAATAAACAGCTCCCCAAAGTAACGTCTAATATCACCTTGACTACGACATAGTTCAAAGCACCTTTGGGACAATCAGGGGAAGGCATTCAATGAGCGTTAAATGAGGGGGAAAATATTGTTGTGGCAAAGGAAGTTGGGTCTGGGCAGGCTTTGGCCTTCCTTGAAGGTGGAGGAAATTTTTTTGACACATGCATCAATTATAAGGAAGACCCAATATTGATCCAAGATCTTGAAGTGGAAACCAATGATCCACATGATGGAGGGTATGAGCTGTCCATTGTTAAGCTCATAATTTCATACATATACATGCCCAATTTACTTACTTCTTTTGCTTAGTTCCTATAATTCTAAGTTATTTCCCTCCCTTTGTGTGTTTTGTAGGCCAATAGAGCAAGAGAGCATAATTCATGCAATTCAAGCATGTTAAGGCCTAATTTGGATGAATGGAAGAAGAGCTTAAAGACAAACTCATTTTTCCTACAGCCTCTTGCCAGTCCAGTTTCGTGGGTCATATTGCAAGCTTTGTTTCAGCAATCTACACAGCTCGGATGAGGCAGAATTCTTCATGAAAGTTGTTCCAATGGGTGTGTACTATAACATATCCACAATTCAGCCCCATTGGATAAATATGGAGTCTGTTACCTAGCAAACACAGAGCCATGCTCAGGATGGATTTTATCAGCGCGCAAAATGAGTTAGCAATTTGTTTTGGCCTTAACTTCCTCCTCCGACCTTCAGAAAAAGGGTTTTTCTACTCTTATTGTATTCATTATGTTTTCTCATTTCTGTTCAAGTCTCTTTTTCATTATGAGTAGCTAAATCCATAACTAGGGCTTTGATGTAACCTAACATGAATATTCTGGGTTTATCAGTTTGGAGTTTCAAGTTTGATTCATGATTCCTGTTCTTATTCATTATGCTTATAAGTTAACATGTTTGTTTGAATGATTGATCACCATTAGAACTTGTTTGTTAACTATCTTGGTTTGAATTAAGAGTATACACTATGCTTTAATTCGAATTGAACTATGAATAGGAGGAGTATGTATGGACATTCGACAACAGGGATTAGATGCATGCTTGGTTGTTTAAATTGTTCTTCTATGTTTAATGGGTTCCTAATGCTTAATTTTAGGTTAGACAACAGATGATCAAATTAGGGAATTAGGAACACAAGGTTAGGGCCAAACACCATGGCCTAATCATTCTTTATCTAGAATCAATCTTTGAATCTGAATTAGACTTGTTACTTGAATCTTTATAACCCAGAATTGAATTGTTATGGTGATTTGAATGCCCTAGTCTCCAAATCTGTTTTCCATCTCTTACAACCACTCTTTGTTACATTTGTTTACTTGTTTTTTGTTTGCAATTTCATTTTGCTTCTTTTGTTCAACAATCACAACCACTCTTGTTTTAAATTCTGTTTTAGACATAACCTCCTACTTTCTTGAATTTGGTAATTTAAGTACATAACTAGTTTTAACTTCTCAGTCTTCGTGGGTACGTCCTCGTACTTGTCTTGCTATACTACTAATTGCTCCGTACAATTGCGAGTTAACATAATATTAACAACAATGTTCCTCCCTCTTAGCCCTATAAATAGAGGAGTCTTCAAGCTACAAACTTCACTTCAGCCATCCTCCACACTTCCATCATCCAGATATCATCCTCATACATTCCCACAACCCCAAACACTCAAGCAATCAACCTAATACTCTAAACTGCCCCTAAATCACCAAAACAGCTCCAGAAAACCTCCCTTCCATTTCCCTACGAATTTCCTCTTTCTCATCCATCACCACTCACTCAAGCTCATCTCAAATCCCCTCCATATCCTTCATACATCCTTCTAGACGTGGAGAAGCTCTTGAAGAAGCACTGGACACCACAAGATCTTCAGAAAAGGGTTTTTCTACTCTTATGGCATTCATAACTAGGGCTTCGATGTAACCTAACATGAATGTTCTGGGTTTATAAGTTTGGAGTTTCAAGTTTGTTTCATGATTCATGTTCTTATTCATTATGCTTATAAGTTAACATGTTTGTTTGAATGATTGATCACCATTAGAACTTGTTTGTTAACTATCTTGGTTTGAATTAAGAGTTTACACCATGCTTTAATTCGAATTGAACTATGAATATGAAGAGTATGTATGGACATTCGACAACAGGGATTAGATACATGCTTGGTTGTTTAAATTGTTCTTCTATGTTTAATGGGTTCCTAATGCTTAATTTTAGGTTAGACAACAGATGATCAAATTAGGGAATTAGGAACACAAGGTTAGGACCAAACACCATGGCCTAATCATACTTTAGCTAGAATCAATCTTTGAATCTGAATTAGACTTGTTACTTGAATCTTTATAACCCAGAATTGAATTGTTATGGTGATTCGAATGCCCTAGTCTCAAAATCTGTTTTCCAACTCTTAAGACCACTCTTTGTTACATTTGTTTACTTGTTTTTGTTTCAAATTTTATTTTGCTTCTTTTGTTCAACAATCACAACCACTCTTGTTTTAAATTCTGTTTTAGACATAACCTCCTACTTTCTTGAATTTGGGAATCTAAGTACATAACTAGTTTTAACTTCTCAGTCTTCGTGGGTACGTCCTCGTACTTGTCTTGCTATACTACTAATTGCTCCGTACAATTGCGAGTTAACATAATATTAACAACAGTTAGCTATCTTGGTTTGAATTAAGAGTATACACCATGCTTTAATTCGAATTGAACTATGAATAGGAAGAGTATGTATGGACATTCGACAACAGGGATTAGATACATGCTTGGTTGTTTAAATTGTTCTTCTATGTTTAATGGGTTCCTAATGCTTAATTTTAGGTTAGACAACGAATGATCAAATTAGGGAATTAGGAACACAAGGTTAGGACCAAACACCATGGCCTAATCATACTTTAGCTAGAATCAATCTTTGAATCTGAATTAGACTTGTTACTTGAATCTTTATAACCCAGAATTGAATTGTTATGGTGATTCGAATGCCCTAGTCTCAAAATCTGTTTTCCAACTCTTAAAACCACTCTTTGTTACATTTGTTTACTTGTTTTTGTTTGCAATTTCATTTTGCTTCTTTTGTTCAACAATCACAACCACTCTTGTTCTAAATTCTGTTTTAGACATAACCTCCTACTTTCTTGAATTTGGTAATCTAAGTACATAACTAGTTTTAACTTCTCAGTCTTCGTGGGTACGACCTCGTACTTGTCTTGCTATACTACTAATTGCCCCGTACAATTGCGAGTTAACATAATATTAACAACATCCATGAATATGGATATTGTTCCTCTCAAAAATTTAGTGCGTGGAGGTAAATGGAAAAAGAAAGCAAGGGGTGCTGAGCATGGAGTTCCTACGGAAACAACCAATGTGATACTGGGGACCAAGCGTAAAACACACGAGGTTGAGATGAATACAATGAGTGGAAGCAAAAAAGGAAGAATTGATGTTCCAGAAAACATGACGAAAGTCAGTACCATGGTGGGATCAACGGAGCTGGCCCACCATGAGCAATGATCGTTTTAAGTTGGAATGTTCGAGGGCTTGGAAACCCTAGAACATTCCGTGCTCTCAAACTCCTTTTGAGGGAGAAGACTCCTGACGTGGTTTTTCTTATGGAAACCCGTATGCCAAAAACACAAATGGAGAGGGTGAAATACAGGCTTGGGATGAATATGGCTTTCACAGTGAAACGTGTTGGGATGGGTGGAGGCCTGATGATGTTGTGCAAATATGGATGGAGTATGACTTTATTATCATCTTCAATAGGGCATATTGATGTTATTGTTTATTCGCCAAATGGTGATGTTTTTCCATGTCACAGGTTTTTATGGGCATCCTGAAGTCCACAATAGAAAACATTCTTGGGAGTTGCTGCGAAGACTGCACCACGGAGTTGACGGATCGTGGTTGGTATTAGGTGATTTCAATGAAGTTCTATCAGCGGAAGAGCAAAGGGGTTGTAGGGAGAGACCAATTGGACAAATGACACTTTTCAAGAATGCAATACGTGATTGCTCGTTAATCTCCCTTCCATTTCATGGCTACCCCTTTACATGGGCAGGGAGAAGAAACGAAAATAACACAACAGAGGTTCGTTTCGATAGAGGTTTGGCTAATGCAGATCTACTTAATCGATTTCCTGATTTGTTGACCACAAACCTATCCTTCTTAACGTCTCCACTACTTTGACTCAGCAACAAGGAAGGAGGAACATGCGAAGATTCCAATTTGAACAAATGTGGGTCCAAGAGGCTAGTTGTGAAGAGGTGGTTAAGGAGGCATGAGAGGATACAAGGGGGTCTGGTAGTACTGTCATAGCTTGTGTTGCTCATTGTGCTGACTCTTTGACCTCATGGAATCGTCAACACTTTGGTAATATTCAAAAGAATCTGCGAATTGCCCATGCTGAATTGCGCAAACTGCAGAATGGGAAGTATGAACTGTTGTGAATTAAAATGACTAACTCACTGCCCTTTTAAGATCTTGTTGTTGATGGACTTTAGACAAAGAACTCAATGATGGATGAGTCTTACACACACACACAGAAATTAACCAAGCACAAATGACACAAGTGTTTATAGAGGTTCAGCAAATTGCCTACATCCTCTTTGGTGATCACCTTGAGAAATTTCACTAATGAAGATAGGTTACAACTTTGGTTTACAAAGGAAACCCCCTTAGAACACTACCCTCACAATCTGTTTCTCTCACACCCTTGCTCAACACCTTGATACACTTAGAGAACTCTCTTGCTCTCACCCTTGGCTTTTCTGAAACTCTCACTGAAAAAACTTCTTCCTGTTTCCAGCTTTTGCCACTACATATGTTCAACATGCTTTCTCCCTTGTGTTATCTTACTTCATCCCATTACCTACACAGGCCAATGGACAAGAGATAGGATATCTGATTGTCCTCCACGTTCTGTCCTTTTAGTCACCACTTAGACTAAGGGTCAGATAAGGTAGGTAATACAATCCCACTTAGCCACCTCCATTAAACCAGAAAATGGAGAGGAAATTATTCAAAACAAGATAACCAATTAGCCATGAGTGCTCTCCCAACTATCCAGCAAGTAGTCAACCTTCATTTACCTCAGAAGTGACCCATTAAGCACCTGCAAACTTGTGGAAAGCGATAGCCATTGAAAAGACAGTTGAAAATACGTAAGCAAAACATCACAGCACGACTGGAGCGACCGGTCGTCAGGAATGGGCGACCGGTCGCCAGAAGTTTTCCCTCCAGACTTTGAATCTGCTTCTAAGCGACCGGTCGCAAATGTCAAGCGACCGGTCGCTCGTGTTCCTGCGACCGGTCGCAAAGAACTAGCGACCGGTCGCTCCTTGGTTTAGCTCCAGACTTCGAATCTGCTTCAAAAACGACCGGTCGCAAATGTCCAGCGACCGGTCGCTTTTAGGCAGATTCAAAATCATCCTTTGAGCGCCAAAAAGTTTGTATCCTTTAGGTGAGCCATTTTTTTTTCCAACATGAACAAGTGTGGGTGTCTAGCAGGCGAGAAGTTGAGAGAAAAATAAACGACTTACTCGAGGCAGAGGAGACGATGTGGCAACAGCGTTGTCGCATCACTTGGCTTAAGAAAGGCGATCGAAATACTAGATTCTTCCATGAGAAGGCTACATCCAGGGGATGAAATAATATCATTCGAGGGCTTTTCGATGATAGTAATGTGTGGCAGTCAGATAGTGATAACATTGGGTCCATGTTCTGCACCTATTTTAATAGTCTATTCACTCAGACAGGTGGTCAAGATATGGAACGGGTTCTGGCAGCTATAACTCCTTGTGTTACAACGAATATGAATGAAATCCTTCTACGTCCTTTTAATCATTTGGAGTTGGAGCAAGTCCTTGGCCAGATGTACCCAACCAAGGCCCCTGGAATTGACGGAATGCCTACGTTATTTTACCAACGCTACTGGCATATAGTGGGTGATTCAGTCAGTGATGCATGCCTACGCATTCTAAATGGGGAAGGTAGTGTGCGTGATTTTAATCACACTTTAATCGCTTTGATCCCGAAGATAGCCCAACCTACTCGAGTCAAGGATTTTCGGCCCATCAATTTGTGCACAGTCCTTTATAAGATGATTGCTAAGTCTTTTGCAAATCGATTGAAGATGGTTCTACCGAAGGTAATTTCTGAGTCACATAGTGCTTTTGTCCCAAGTAGACATATTATTGATAATGTCATGTCCGCTTTTGAGGTGGTCCATCATTTGAAGAACGGTGTTAAAATGGCTCTAAAATTGGATATGGCAAAAGCCTACGATAGAGTGGAATGGTGTTTTCTGGAGGCTATGATGCAACAGTTAGGTTTCGCGGAAAGTTGGGTAACTCGTATCATGGACTGCATTACTACAGTCTCCTTCTCGGTCCTATGGCAAGGGAATCCTCTTGGACATATCGTCCCACATCGAGGTATCAGACAAGTCTTCCTTCTAACCCCATATCTATTTTTAATTTGTGCAGAGGGATTTACAAGCCTCATTCAACGAGCTGAACACAGTATTTGCAATCAGATTCGGCCTACAACTTGCTATGGACTTGGGACTGCAACATATACAATTAGAATCTGACGCACAAGCAGCAATACAGATGGCTTTCCAACGTGATGCAGATTTGGGCTACGAAGGAGTCTTAGTAAATGAAATTCAGGTTTTGGCAAATTCATTTCATAGTTGTCTTGGTCAGTTCCGACCTCATACTTGTAATTGTGTGGCTCATAGCCTTGCACATTTTGCATTCTCTATTTCGGACCTTATAGTTTGGATGGAGGATGGACCTGAATGGTTGTCTTCCATTCTTGCTAATGATGTTATGGTTGTTTCTTAATGCAATTGTTATGATCTGATTCTCAAAAAAATAATAATAATAATAAACAATATCATTAATTTTATTTTCTCTCTCCTTTTTTTCTTGGAAACGTAATCTCTCTTCTTGGTAATATCCTTTTTTTCTTGGTAATCTAATCTACGTACTCTCTCTCTCTCTCTCTCTCTCTCTCTCTCTCTCTCTCTCTACATAGATGATCTTGAAGTTATGCTGATTGAAGCTGTGCTTTCTCTCAACACTATGACAGAGGATGGCAACATTGAGGAGAGGTAAGCTTTTCAACAATTGATAATATCTTAATAGATTATACGAGAGACTTAAAATGCTATGCTTCTGGTAGGAAACTCAAAATTTATTGCTTGCTCCATAGATTGTGTGACTCTTTCTTGTCGGCTATGCTTCCTCTGCTTTTACAACCTTTCAAGCTGGCCTTGCCTTAACCCAATTCACACTGCCAGATTATCTTTAATTCATTTTCTATCTGCCTATATTGATCTCTCAAGTTCTCAAGTTCTCAAGTTCTCAGCTCTTTGATTGAATTCGAGATCAGAAAGAATGAATTCTTAATTAATATGGTATTAGAATTTTAATCCCAATGTATAAATATTAATTAAAGAAAAAAAATTTGGTTTGCCATGTCAGGTTTAATCTCAACCATATATATATATATACACACACGTATATTATAAAGAAATCAATGTGTTATAGTATCCTTCTTATCACCAAATTATTTGCAGTGAAAACACAAATAATATATCTAGGGGATAACTGTAATATATCAATCTCCACACATACAACAGAGAACATGTCAAAAGTCTATTGATACTAAGGCTGTGTTTCGTTCCATAAAGAAATTCATGGGAAATGAGTTCCCATGTCTTTTCCCAGGGCATTTAACAACTGCATATTATAAATTCAAATGAATAAATAAGTGGTAATGAGCATGATGGGTGGTGATGGAGAAAACATGTGCACTATACCTTTCGAACGGTATATCTAGAGAGAATATATCTAGAGAGAACAAATTTAGTGACTCTAACATTAATATTGAATAAGAGAATGTTCGTCAGGTTTTGAACACTGCAATGCCCCTGGCCGCTAGTAGCCTATGCGTTGGCAGCTAGCGGTGGCTTGTTGGTGAAGGAAGTGAAACAAGAGAGATCTAGGCCCTAAAGTGGGCGAAAGATGCTCTCTGGTGATTTGCAATAGGCGTGTCACTACTAGTGATACTCTTCTAGTAGAAAGAGGGAGTGAGGTGAAGATTAAGCTTGTTAAAGTGTTGCACCCTTGTTTTGTTATCTTCTAATCAAAGCCATTGTTCTCTAAAGAGGGGAATCTGGCTTTAGATAGGTTCTTTTCTATGCCTCAGTGAAGAGGACTTTAATATTTCACATGTTATGGAATAAAAAGCAAGATGGATGATGATTTTAGACTATCATCGGACAAAGAGTACAACAGCGAGCCTTGCATGAGAAGTGTCTGATGGATGACATAATACTAGAAAGCAATTATATATCCAACTGATACTTGATAATAAATACAAATAAAAATAAAGCTAGTTCCAACAAAACTAAAAGAGCCTTATCGGATAGAAACAAATTCTATCGGACATAACTGCAATCTACTTGAGACAGTGCAGAAAGTATGTCCGATGAGAGTTTGTCAGAATATTTGCAAGCAGAACTTGTCCGAACCACAGATAGGAGTTTTGATTTAAGTGAGCTGGAAATCGAGACCAACCATCAAATCATACCAAGCGATGCTGGCAAAGCATATAGATTACAAACAATAGCAATGCAATTCCAATCAAGAGTTGTCAACTGGGAACTGGACAGAGTATGTGTTTAGGAAAAGAATAAAATTCCAATCAGGAGTTGTCAATTGGGAACTCAAAGAAACAGAGAGGATTTGATTCAAGAATTGGCTTTGGTCTGCAGGGAGATGCTTTGCAAGAGTTTGAGTTTGGGTTACTTCAAGATTGTCGAGAGTAAACGTATTTTGAAGACTGTTCAAAATATAGGTTTGATTGATTCCCTGTTCGATCCTTGATATTGAGCTTTCTTCCTATATTTATAGGCTTCAAGGTCTTCAAAAAAAAGGATGACTTGATGGGCATTGCTGCTTCAAACCATAAAGAATTTACAAGATAATGCACGAATGCCTTTCAAGTTGATCAGTGGAGGTGTTCTTCAGTCTCGAACTTTGGGACTATTATGCAGGAGGTGCCACAATGGGCCAGCTTTGAGGTTTTTACCATTCTTTGCCTTTCAGGGACTGAATATTCTCTGCCAAATCAGACTTTTTTTTTTATTGCTTTGCTGGAAATCAGTGCGTACCACCTATATAAACAAAACAGTTTGAATTGTTTCCAACACAAAGCTCAAATTGTTGTCCAATTAGTTCGTGTTGTTTGTTAAATGGACTGTGATTAAAAACCACTTAGATTGGTTATTAAAACACCTTAATTGGATTTTATTGTAGTTCAGACATTTTCTGTCCGAAATGGAACTGTAGCATCAGACATCTCTTATGTCGGAAGTGTTATTGTAGTGTCGGACACTAGTGTCTGAAGCCATGCACTGTAGCTTCGGACACTTGTTTCTGAAGTGCTGCTTGTGTCCGAAACGTTGGTTGACCACGTGTTGGTCAATGTTTGCAACTTGTCCGAAGGGCTTTGGGCCGTGCTAGTCGCTAATTGGGCTTTTGCAGATGATGGGCAAACTCTTGATGGTTTGGGCCACAGTCAATTAACCAAGAGACTGGCCTTATAACTCTAGGAATTAACTTATGTTAATTTTGGTATGAACAGAGAAATCATTAACATATGCACTATACCTTTTGAACGGCATTCGATTTTACCCTCGTTGGTCGTACAGTTTGCCTCAACGATTCCACATGTTGCAAGTCATCTACAGATGCTGAAGGTGAAGCCACAACCATTTTTGTTATTTTGCAGGACTCCCCCAAATCGCATTATGGAGCCATTCAAGCCAATCATGACATAAGAAAACAATCTTAAAGCAGTGGACAAAGAAGAATTGGAAAAATGAAATTAGTACTTAGGTGAAAAGGGGTAATTAAATGCTACTTTAAACACTTACCAACTACACAAATCTTAACCTGAGATCAATATGACTAGTCAACTATTAGTCATAAACTAGCAACAATCACACACGCAGATGAAACAGCCAATACCTGAGCCTAGAAGATCACTCGTGACAACCTAGGCACTCAAAAGGACCCGTCAATCAGGGCATCCCCTGTGCTAGCAACAACTAAGGTGAGTAGTGTGTGTGAATACATCAAGATCAAATATATATAGCAACATCCAAATGATGACTAGTCAACAACAAGAACACAACACCAGAAAAACATGAACAACAAACCCAGAAAATTGTTCACCCATAAACCCATCATTGGGAAAAATTGGGAGTCATCATCCGACCAGGCAATCCACTAAGCAAAGAAGACTCTTACAGAGAAATCACAAGCGAGGTTAAGGAAACCTAGATCTATTTAGAAAATGAGGTATACCGCCTCCATGCAATCTTCTTTTCCAAACTTAGCAAAGCTTATAGCTAGTTCTTCATGGCAATGACAGCTTCCTCCTCAGCTCGTTCATCCGACGACACCAACTCACACAGCTCAACTCCAAACAAGAACAAGAAATTTGGATTCAAAATGAAATAATCAATTTCTTAAAGAAACCATATTCTTTAAGAAATCAATCTAGAATCTGACCTAGATCTATATGAGAATTTGTTTGATTTAGCTAGATGCAGATTTCATCTTTCAAAGCAGTTTTCAAAATCAATTTGAAAAACTCATTTATGAAAAGATGGAGAAATCACTCCAAGGGAAATGAGAGCAAAGGAGGAGAAACTCACAACCTCTTAAAAACACCTTTCCTAAAGTGACGGCTCCAAAAGGAATGAAGGGACCATTTACCCAAAATTCCTAGGTCTGAAACAGATGGATGGTAGTAGAAGAATATTAAAGAATAAGACAAAATTTGTTAGGACCCAGCTGGAAAACGAAATGAGCTGGCAGAACTCATTAAGCACAAAAGATGACTAGTCAAACACATGAAAGATGACTAGTCATAACATAATGCAATCAAATGAATGCAATGCAAAATTTACCTTTGGCATCCCTTGATTATGTTGAGCCATTGATGATCAAAGCCACTGGAGAACAACTAGATAACAATTTAACCTAGTCTAATAACCTTGAGCTTGGGAAATACATTACATGTCCTATTACAAAGTTGGCAAGGAAAGCTAAAAGAATACTAGCTAGAATACAACTCAACATGCTCTTGTTGAGGCATGGAGCTGTATCAACAAAGCGAGGAGAATGCATTGGATTTGCTCAACTGATAAAAATTATAGGCACTTCACGTATCGCTAGACTATGTTCTTGAATATATTTGTAACTATAATAACGACCAGGGAAAAAAGGATCTCCATCATCAGTATAGTTGTAGGAGGTTAAAGTGTAAAGTGGGTTGGAGAAGTAGTTTTCTTTCTTCTGAACACCAGCATCCACAACTTGGATTGTCCAGTCACTGTAATTGATCGCCTTTACGTAATATTTTAACCGATACAAGCATATTATTGTAACATTTTTCTCACAATATAGCTCAAAAGCGTTGCGGCTACAATTTTGAGGGCCTTCTTTTAAGTGAAATGGAGACTTTACGTTTATATTGGCACAAGAAAGGGTACTATCTTCAACGGTGGATGTTTGGAAACATAACATAGGAGGAACAAGAAGAAGAAGGGCTATGTGTGCAACAAATAGGAGACTTCCTCTAGACATGGTGAGAGAGAATATTAGGAGGAAGGGAAGAGGCATTCAATCCAATAGGAATTTATCGAAATTAAGGAAGAGGACATATTAATTAGATATGGCCATTTGGATAAGCTGATTAGTCAACCAAAAGCAACCCAAAAGACAAAAAAAATTCAGCATTAATCCTTAATGAAAATAGTGAAGGCATTTTACCAACTAGTTGTCAGCTTACTGATATTTATATATTTTCAATGTTGAAAGAGGTCTCAAGTTCAAATTTTTTATCTCTCGTAGATTAGAAAAAGAAAAGTTTTGGTAATGCAATTGAACCAGTCCACAGGTCAAATACAATCATATATATATAAAGGGTAAGTGCTGTTTTGCACCCTAAACTATAAGAGGCAATTCAAACTTACCCCTCTTGAATTAATTCGTCTGCCGAATTAGTCTTTGTATTCGTTTAAAATAAGCCCATATGGGACCTGTCGTTAGTTTTCTGAGGACATCCACATTACCATCAAAGCACATGCAACTCATGTGTCCATTTAGACGGAAATATGGATGAAATATCCAGAAATCTAACGACAGGTCCCATATTGACTATTTTAAACAAATAGAAGGACTAAATTGGCAGATGAAATAATTCAGGGGGGTAAGTTCTAATTGCCTTATAGTTCAGGCGTCAAAACGGCTAAAAATCCATATATAAATGTGTGTGTGTGCACGCAAACGGTATAATGCAAAATCTATCCGTATATATCTTTCTTA
Source organism: Prunus avium (assembly GCF_002207925.1). The sequence goes on from NW_018923368.1 coordinate 39,858, forward strand.
TATACAATAGATAATAACTTAGCAAGAGACCAAAATGTTGCAAGCTGTTTTTTCATCAGAAATAATGCTTCTGGTCAACTTCTTATGCCGGTTGCTCATAGTAGTAGATGCAGATGCAGTGCATGGCAGAGTAGATGCAGATGCAGTGCATGCGGTGCATCCGATTCCCATTTTGACTTAAAGGTAAGCAGTCAATCCATTGCGGTTATCATGGCTTTGATCTGTCATGCACTAACAAAATGAGACTCTGCTTGAGATGCCATCGTCATCCTCTTCGTTGAAAAGATTAAGTACACATCTCAGGAGATTGAAATATCTTACCAATATGAGTTCCCACCGAAAGATTAAGAACACAACTCAGGTGATTGAACTATTGCACAAATGCTGCTTTGTGAAATTTCTGTTTCCTTTAAAATCTGTGCTAATTCTATTATGTAGAATAACATTAATTATTTTGTTACATCTTTGTTCAAATTAAATGAGGGTTCTCTTTTAGCAAGTAGATTTCTAATGAATTCTGTGAGCCTCCAATTAAGTTTCCTATTTTGCAGGGATCAATTGATTTTGAATGTTTGGGCAGAAGATAAGGATGAAGAACTTGAAGATCCTTAAGCTGACAGACCTTCAGCAAAGGGGAGCTACTTCTATCATGTTTCTCATGAATGTGTTTGAAGGCATGAATACAATTTGATTTGACCTTGTAACTTTTTCATTTTAGATTATACATATACTATTGTAGTTCGAATTAGCTTGATGGGAAGGTGGACAAACTTTAGTGGTGTAGGGGGTAAGAAAATATTTGTATGAATTCCATTGTGAATCAGCTGCCCCATTTGCAATATCTTGGGGAAGCTGCTACTTGCACATATCTAAATGTAATTCTAGCTTCAAAGTGTTTTCTTTGAGTGTAGAATTGTGAAAGCACTTGATAGAATAAATGGACTTGTTTTTTTATTTATTCTTTTTGTAATTAAATGAACGTATTAACAAAAAGGAGGGCAAATCCCTTAGTGCAAATACCTACAGGGGTAGTCCTACCAATTGAAGACAATCCCAAGCTAACAATACAACAAACCCTAATAGCAATTAGCTCATAGGGATCTTCCAATCTGCAACAAGATAGGAGTTAGGAGGTTTTAAACACTCTATAGAGCACATCATACCTAATAGAATTTTGCAATTACTGAAAATCCTACAATTTGAGTGTTACAACAAGGGGGCAAGAAGCGTTTGAAAATCCTACAATTTATTTCCTTCCAAATGTCTAATTGTGCTTATTCATTACGTAATCTCCCTTGCACATCAAGATTGCTATATATTACATTGTTTGATTCGCATCAGCAATCAAAACAATTTCTGTAGAATTTGTAACTGTTGATGCACTTGTGGTACTTGAATTGTCCCCAGGAACCACTTCTGGCATTTGTTGTGGATACAAAAAAGGCTTTGGAGGCATTTCAAGGCTCTCAATTTCTCCTTCAAGCATCTCAACTACTTTATTCATAGAAGGACGGTCACTAGGCTTCATTTGTATGCACCACAATGCCACAATGATCATCTTCTTTATGATCTTCTCTTCCTCCTCTGTGGCGTCTCCAACTTTTATGTCCTTTCCTTCACTCAATTGGTCAAAAACCCATGTTGGAAAGTATATTTGGCTTGACTTCTCTATGGTTGCATTTAAATTCTTTCTTCTGCCAGCCATTTCCATCAACAGCATTCCAAAACTATAGACATCAGCTTTGTATGAAATACCTCCAATATTTTTATAGAATAACTCTGGTGCTATGTATCCGAGAGTTCCTCTTGCTGCTGTTAAAGATACAATGCTATTATCGAGCGGGCATAGCCTTGCTAATCCAAAATCAGACACCTTGGGAAGAAAATTCTCGTCAAGAAGAATGTTATGAGGTTTGATGTCAAAGTGCAGAATTTGCATTTCACATCCTCTGTGCAGATATTCAATACCACGAGCCACTCCAAGCGCAATTTCAAACATTTTCTCACAATTCAAAGAGATAACTCCCTGTTGAGAAAATAAGTATTTATCAAGAGATCCATTAGGCATGAAATCGTATACGAGAGCACGCTTTGAACCCTCAACACAAAAGCCAATTAGTTGCACCACGTTAACATGGTGAATCCTTCCAATGGTTGCAACTTCATTGATGAAGTCTTGCCCATTAGCTTTGGACTTACCCAACATCTTGATGGCAACAAGGTGACCGCTACGAAGCTTTGCCTTGTATACAGAGCCATAGCCTCCTTCACCCAATTTTTCCTTGAAGCCTTTGGCCATCTTTTTTATGTTTGAGTAAGAGTACCTTACTGGCACGAGCTTATTGTTCTGCAAAAAGTCCTCTATATTGTCATGCATTGACAAGTGCCTCCTTTTCCATTTGTATATTATTAATGCAGTTGCACAGGGAAAGCCAAACACGCATATGACTGTGTGCAATATTCCTGCGCAGTTCACAAAAAGTGGACTTAAAAACCAAATATTGAAAATAAAATAAAAACCAAAGATTGTCTCTCTCCTCCTTTCTTTCTCATTTTGTCTCTCTATCTCTTTAACTTAAAAACCAAATATTGAAAATAAAAAAACCAAAATGCTTTTATTCTTCAGTTACCAATAGCTAAAACTGCAAAATGCTACACAGTAACTGATTTCAAGCAGTTCACATTACCTAGGTAAGAGATTACACAGCTTAATGGAAGCAGATAAAGGGGGACATCACTGTAGCACTTGTTGGTGAGCGCAAATACATATAACTGGGATACCCATTCTGCGACACAAGTGAAAAACTCGATCATAAATTCATAATTCAATTAAGTATACTTTGAATTATATGTAAGTTGGATTAGAGAGTCAGCTACTTTGCCTGTTGCATAGTATATGAACTGTAAGATCTCCCATACTTTGCCTGGTATAGAGCGTATGAACTGTAAGATCTTCTTGTGCAAATGTTCTGCATTGCAAAAGAAAATAAGATCTTCATATTTTGTATATAGTCTCCTTTTGACCGCCAAATTATTTGTAGTGAAAACACCATAAACTAGCCTCCCGTACTTAGTTGATAAAAACTCTTTTCCTATTCCTTTGATCAGTATCTCTAACATAATATATCTATAGTAGATGACTGCAATCTCTACACATCAAAACAGCATGAAATGTTATTTGACAACAAAATCTTGTCAATGTGTAAAGTTTCATATCCATCACATTCTTATCTTTCTCACGGGATTAACCAAGGATAGAGAGCATGCTCTGATACCATGTTAATGCGGAATAATTCGGTCATGATTCTGTGTTTATTTAAAATGGCAAAGCTCGATATACAAGACAATGAAACTAAGAATGGTAACCTATAAAACTCAAAAATACAATCAAGGGAGAAATTGACAACTAAGGAAATTAACCAAATATGAAGAATTAAAGTTAAATGGGTGGGTTCTACCATTACTTTGTTCAAGGAACCTCCAGACTTTATTAGTGACCTCTTATTTGAGGAATGTTCTACCATTACTTTGTTTGAGGAACCTCCAGACTTTATTAGTGACCTCCTATTTGAGGAATGTAACATGTAATTTTTCTACATGGGATACTCTATTAGTGGTTTGGTTCCTGCCCCCGCTTTGCGGTTGAACGGGTAAGACTACTCAATTAGTCCGACGACATGGTCTTATTTTTTTGGTACTGTTACTCATTCCCTCTATCAATCAATAATACTATCCCTCTTTTCTCCACAAAAAAAAAAAACAGTGGTCAAATGAATAAATAAGGCTTGGTGGGTGGTGAAGAAGATATTTAACAGCGCTGCATATTACTGACATCATCTGGAGGAGAGAGAACAAATATGTTGACTCTAGCTAGCATTATTGAATAAGCGAAATCATTAACAGATGCACTATAGTACCTTTGGTTATTGAAGGGCACTTGGTTTTACTCATGTTGTCGAGCGTGCAGTTCTCCTTATCCATTCCACATTTTAAGTAACATGCACCGTTAAACCATGAGAGCTCAAAGCCGCGAGCTATTTCATTATATATACCTTCACAGGACAAGTTCTGGTGCAGATCTGTAGATGTTGAAGGTGACACCACAACCATTTTTGTTATTTTGCAGGACTCCCCCAAATCGAATGGACTTATGGAGCCATTCAAGCCAATCATGACATAAGAAAACATTCTTAAAGTACTGGACAAAGAAGAATTGGCAGAATTGTTGATGCACGGAGCTGTATCAACAAGGCGAGGAGAATGCATTGGATTTGCACAGCTGATAAAAATTATAGGCACTTCACGTATCGCTAGACTATGCAGTTCTTGAATAGATGTGTCAGTATAAATGTAACATGTAATTTTTCTACATGGGATACTCTATTAGTGGTTTGGTTCCTGCCCCCGCTTTGCGGTTGAACGGGTAAGACTACTCAATTAGTCCGACGACATGGTCTTATTTTTTTGGTACTGTTACTCATTCCCTCTATCAATCAATAATACTATCCCTCTTTTCTCCACAAAAAAAAAAAAACAGTGGTCAAATGAATAAATAAGGCTTGGTGGGTGGTGAAGAAGATATTTAACAGCGCTGCATATTACTGACATCATCTGGAGGAGAGAGAACAAATATGTTGACTCTAGCTAGCATTATTGAATAAG
>NW_018923374.1:2316-12546 GCF_002207925.1 Prunus avium
GCGCATTATGATTTATAAAAAGTCGAAGATTTTTCATCTTTGAGAAGCTTTCAGCATTCAAACATACCTCATCTGACTCAAGCCCAGCAGGCAACTTCACCATAATACCTTTGATCTTATCCGTTCCCTAGTATGAAAAAGCAATACTATTAGCAAAGGACAATTTTTTTGTGAAATAAAAATAAATTTTTTTAAATTATATATTCTACTTACTGTGTTTTCTGTTAAAACATGGTAAACATCCTCGTGAAACCACAACCTACTACGTTTTCCAGGCTCAGTTGGTGACTCTTGGCGAACTACTTCTTTACCCATTTCTTGTATCAAGTCATGCATCCAAATGCAGCCTTCTTCCGTAATATTTATAAGAGCCTTTTCCACGAGTACTTCAAGATCATACTTAGGGTTGAGGTCACAACCTTCTAGTATTTGTATCACATAATCCTCGCCTAGACCTTTATAGAAAAATGCAATATCAAGGAAAACTTCCTTCACCGCATCTTCTAGTGCATTATAACTTATTTTGAGAATTTCTTGAATCTCTCGGTTAGGAACTCTTCTGTAACCATCTAATGCATATTTCCATTGATCTATACTTCTACCACAGAGATGTGAACCCAAAACCATCAGAGCTAATGGAAGACCGTCAGCATAGTCTACTACATTGTTTGCAAGTTTCGCATAGTCATCTTCTAAGTGTCCATTTCTTGAAAAAGAATTCCAACTAGTGAAGAGCTTTAAGGACTCATAATGATCTAACTTCTCAACCTCATATATTAGATTGACTTGATGAGCAATTAGCAAATGCTTATCTCTTGTCGTTAGAACAATTCTGCTGCCTGAACCAAACCAATCAGACCCTCCAACTAATTTGTTTAATTGGTCCAAATGATTCACATCGTCAAGAATTAAGAGAAGCTTCTTACCATTCAACATTTTCTTTATCACATTGATTCCCTTGTCAACATTGGTCACCTTTACTTCTTTCACCCCTAGAATCTCATAAAGAAGAATACTTTGTAGTTTGACTAAGCCTCCATACGGCATTGATCTTTCTCTAACATCATCTAGAAAACAGCTACCTTCAAACATATGGGCGATGGAATTATAAACAGCTTTAGCAATTGTTGTCTTACCTATTCCACCAGTGCCCCATATCCCTACCATGCGAACATCGTTTCCTCCAACGCCCAATAGCTTGTCTATCTCGCGCACACGAGACTCTATTCCAACTGGGTACTTTGCTACATTCAAATACACATGGTTTAATACTTGTAATGAAATCGCTTCAACGATGTCGTCAATAAATTTTGATTCATGCCTGCAAGGTTATACAATATGCGAAAGATTAATGATGAATAACATTTTGTAATATTATATATATATATGCTTTTTATCACAAATGGTCCCTGAGGTTTGTGAAATTATCAAATTTCGTCCCTAACATTTTTTTTACACTAATGGTCCTTAAGGTTAGCTTCCACCCATCAAAATGGTCCCTGTCAGTAGCTTCCATCAAATTTTTTGTTACATTGATGACGTGACACATATGTGGAACCCACACATCCAATGGTACATCTTTTTAATATATTTTTAAATATCTTTCTGTCTCTCCCTCTCCTTGTGTTCTCTTTCCCTTTCCCCCTTGCAAACCCACTCCTCTCTCCCTCCTCTTCCTCCCTTCGCTTTCTCTCTCCCTCTCCCTGTGTTAACTTTCCCTCCCCCTTCTAGCATACCCACTTCTCTCTCTCTCTCTCTCTCTCTCTCTCTCTCTCAAAACAGAGCATGAAATATATTTAAAAATATATTAAAAGATTTAAGTTGCTTTTAATTTTTAATTTTTATGAATTTTAAGTTTTAAAAATATATTCTATTTCATTTAAAACTACGTGGCTCTATACCATTGGATGTGTGGGCTCCACACATGTGCTACATTAACAATTTAACAGAAAATTTGATGGAAGCTAACGGTAGGGACCATTTTGATGTGTGGAGAGTGTCACAAAAAAACATTAGGAAAGAAATGTGATAATTTCGTAAAACTTATGTGTGTGTGTGTACAACTCCCTTCTAAAAGGAATCCCCTTTTGGCTATTTACAAAAATGGATCACTGGTTCGAATAACATGAACCGTTTATTTTCAAGGACATTATTCAAGGATCACTCTTATAAAAAATTAAAAAAATCAGTTCATCAAAAAATTACCAAAATCCGAAATATTTAGTCATCCAAAAATGCGGCAACAAATAGATTAATACAACTTTTCCTCTACAAGATGTTCATGGTGATAATCAAATGGTATGATTTCGGATTTTGCTAATTTTTTGAAGGGATAATTCTTAATTTGGGGATCGAAAAACTAGACCGTTTGTATGTATAAGGATCAGGTTCAAAGGACACACAAAAGCCACATCTTTAAACCTTGGATGTTCAAAAGCATTTGACATTAAAAACAATGCCTTTGTATATCGGTCCTGATCCTATTCTAACAGTTTCAATTTCTATTAAAAGATCAGAAATAAACAAGTTTAGTAAGCAGCTAAGGTGCGTGGTTGAAAATAAATATATACCCATTGACGAAACACCATCCGGACAGATTGGCTGCTTTCGTAAGACTTCTCCTCCATCTTTGCACCTTCTCCATGTCATCTTTGAACTCGTATTCATAGTCAGCAAGTGCCTGACCGAAACTGCCCCTTTGATGCCGTACATCCGATGGATTCACCTTGTAAAAAACAGGCCAAACTATTTGCTCCCTTGTTTCTTTACTCTCAAGGATCTTGACGAGTTCATCCAAGCACCACTTCGAAGATGCATAGTTTTCGGAGAACACGATGATGGAAATCTTCGACTCTTCGATCGCTCTGAGAAGGGCCGGTGATATTTCTTCCCCTCTCTTAAGACCATCATCTATGAAGGTTCTAATTCCCTTCCGAGTCAAATTACTGTGCAGATGATCAGTAAAGTTGAATCGCGTGTCCTCGCCTCTGAAACTCAGGAAGACGTCGTATGTCATTGAATGACTGTCGTTGATTGCGTGCCGTAGAAGTAAACAGGCTGATCAAAGAACTGGGATGGGCATGGCCTCTGGGTTTCTTTTTTTTTTTTAATAAGAAAGCATCTTATGAGCGAGGGAAGCTGCGGGGAAGTTAGCTGCGAGCTTCAACTTCCTTTGTGAGAACACAGCGTAGTCGATGAAGGTGAAGGGAAGACAAGGAAAGGAAAGGAAACAAAGAAAGAGGAAGGGCCAGTGTTCTTTCGTTGAAACTTCAAACGTATTTTCCAGTCCAATTATGGGTAGTGGAAAAATCCAAAACGACAAAAGCTCATACGCGTAGTAGTCGGCGTGTTTCAGTGTTGTCCTAACGGACTAAGACATAATCACACACATAACACAAGTGTTTGAGTGGTTCACCCCTAATGGGGCTACATCCACTATAGTTTATAGCTTTGTATTTGTATTTGAATTTGCAGTGTTGTCTTTTAATTCTACTATAAACTAGTCTTTCTTATCTTTCTTTTTATATAATACTAATAGGAAATTTCCTTGCATTAGGATGCTTTATTTTGTGTTTGGGTCTTCTAGTCTCGGCTTGAGAGAAAAGAACCACTGTGCTATGATCTCTTTTATTATTATTTTAATTTTTGGTAAAGATGAACTTTCATTAATAAAGACCAAAGAGAGGTCATAGAACCACCGAGCCGAGACTACACAACAAGGAAGTTTATTTATGAAAGGTCATAGAACATGAAAAATAATTCATTAATGAAAGTTTAGTTGCTACATGACGTTATTGTTATTACTTTTATCATTTGGTAATTTATCCATGTGACATAATTAATTCATGTTATTATATAATTTTTATTTCGTATGAAATCCTAGAGCAAATCTTTTGATTCTTAATACAAAAAAGTCCTAAGTGAATCATAAGAGAATCATGTAATTACAATCTATTAAAATCATAAGTAAAATCTTGTAATTACAAATCCCGTTGAAATCTATTACATTAAAATCATGTGATTATAATCTATTAAAATTCTAATTGAATACACCCCCCTAAACTACAAGGGAGCGGAGTTTTTGCTCACACACTAGCAAGGTATCACAGGAGTTCGAACCTGAGACACTGTTGGCAACTTTTTCTTTTTCTTTTTGGGTGGATTTGTTGGTGATAAAGACAACTAAGAAATCCACAAAGATTATTTTACATTGCATAGACCAAGATCTATTGAGAATCAGTTAATCATTGATTTTGGGGTTATAGCAATGTAGATCCAAGCAATTGGTACCCGAGAGATCAGAAGTAAAGTAGCCATTAATTCTTTGTCGTCTTTAACTTCCATACAAATGGTTTGGGCAGCAAATCATTTCATGTCAAATATGATGTCTGACATTCATACTGAGAGTGAATGAATATAGCAATTCTGTGTGTATGTGCATGTTAGATTGTAGGGGAAACAAAGTGATTTTATTAGATTTGGAGGAGAATAGTACATAGCTTGGTGTAGGCTAATTGGTCTCCTTAGCATATTGGCTTATTGGCCACCACACTTGATTTAGATTAGTTTGGGCTATTTGGCCCTTACACTTTGATTGGTGAGCTTATTGGCTCTCAACATAGCCGCCGCCTGTTCTTTCTTCACCGCCACGTGAAAGATGGACAGTAAGCTGATAAAGATGGACAGTAACGATCACGTAATATCAATTTATCGGCCTTGTCATTGAAAGCGGCTTCCAATTGCTCGGAAATTGATTCTGGTCTGAAATAACTTCACTAACTTGATCAGCCAAAACCGTCATGGCCCAATCATGTATAGGCCGTACCATGCTAATAAGATTCAGGAATTCTCCAACTCTCACGCGCCCAATAAACTCTATCAGAGACGGAAGTTGTTGGAATCCGCTTTGCGCAAGCTTTCCCGGCATTTTTGGATGACCTAGAGCTTTCATTCGAGCGCACCCTCATTCCAATCGCCTTCTTTCGATCGGAATACGGATGAGATCAGAAAGGCGTAAAGTTGGTACCAGTTACATACTTTTCTACCGGACCCTCGGCCTCCCCAACACACTCTTGATACGAAAAAAATTCGAGGGTCAAGTTTGTGTTCACGGCTCTGACTCGGTCTATCTTGTGACTTCAAGATCGATAAGCATTCCTTTCCATTCTGCTTTCTCCTGTTCTCGATTCCACGGGACATCTAATCCTTTTGCCGCTGCAAGGCTGGCTTCTCTTTTGCATTTCCGTTGCCTGCGTTCTTCTGGTTAGGAATGGGCGCCACTATCCCAGCCGGATCCAGCCAGGTTCTATTGATCATGTATATAGTCTTCGATGAAAGAAAGAGAACAAACAAAAAAATAATGGGAACAATCAATATTGGTTCTTTTTGCCAACGAAGTCCCGCTCCGACGCTTCCTTTGGGTAGCTCTTGGCTCTCTTATAGTTTGGGAGTTCTTTTCATTGGACTCCTCATAGATTGGGAGTTGGTGGATGACTCCCACATAGATTGGGAGTTGATTGGTTCACTCCACATTTCATTGTGGTTGGATGCCTATTTATAGGCATCTTTGCCTACATCGCCAAGTATGTGGCTTTTACTAGAAACTTCTATATTCTACAATATTTACTTTTGTGGCTATTGTTTAGCCCTCATGCTCCATGAGTGTTCTTGTTCTAGAAAGTTCTTCCAACTTCAATTCTCTTTGTCTAGCCAACATAGTATGTTCTCCACAACTCTAGAATATTCATCCTTGTATTCCTGATTCTTCTAGAACTGTGTAGAACACAAATGGACATTATTTTTCAACAGTGCAAGCACAAATAAGTGACATTGGGACCAATATATATATGGTTTCTCAAACTTTTCATATTATCTTTATTTATACACAAACTAACTTGGACGGACTCACAGGGATCCGAATCCAGAGTCTTTGTGGGTAGCACCTGCCCACTATCAGCAATCACATATTTGGGAAATTGTGGTAAAAAGGTTTTCTCCAGTAGCTTCCAGCTTTCGACATTGCTGTCATACCCGTGCTTCCTTTGCTTCACTGTACAGTTTATCAATTCGGTCCTGCAGATGATATTCCAAAAAATATAAACTTAACATTCACTTGACGAAGTCAGCTTTTACTATTTGAGAGAGAGAGAGAGAGAGAGAGAGAGAGAGAGAAAGAGAGAGATTTATATATAATGAAGGAGACCGTTTATGGCATAGCACTTGATCATTAGCAATAGAAATTCATTTCTTTTAAGAAATAATCCAAGGTCATAGCCGCAAGGGTAAGAGCAAGGGCAAGGGCAAGGGCAAATACTAATTACTTTACTTTATTTTATATAATTTTTTATACTTAACCATTAATTTTGATAAGTTTTTCAGATAATATTTTCGGTTGCTTTGTATCACTATTTATTATAAAATTCTCACCTAAAATTTCAAATAACATTTTCGAATAAAATTTTTGAATAAAATTTTCGAATAAGATTTTCGGTTGCCATGTGTCCATCAAATTTGGTATGAAAAGTGAATAAAATGGTTATGTATTTATAGGGAAAAAATCCAGAATTTTTTTGTTTTTTTATTAAAAAAAATTCGACTCGCTGACATCAGCGTGACATCACGCATGACGTCAGCCACTTCAGGCTAGAACCCAGTCAAGAATTGCCCTTGGGCTTGCCAGGGCTGGTGGGCCCCAGGGCTTGCCCGGGGTTGAGACTGCGCGCTGGAGGGCCCAACCTGGGCTTTTTGGGGCTGTTGCCCGGGTTAGTGTTGAGCGGTGGAGGTGCTCTTATGTGACTCTCTCTGTCTTACAAAATACACAATCTGTTCTGTACTGAAAATCTGTGCTTATTTCTACGTTGGTTTTTCAAAGTTTTGATTGGGATTGCTCTGTAACTAAGATTTTTCATTTGTATGTTTGATGGATGGTAAAAGTGGAATTTTTTTTGTCAGTTATTTCTTTTAGAGATTTGTGATGCAAACTTTTTGAGTGGTTTTAATGGTGTTAGTAATATCATTGCGAATATATAAGACTTCTGAGTGAGTGCACAGTCATTGACAGTGGCACAGATTGTCAATTTATCACCTTTTTTCTGATGTAAAGTGATTTGATTTGAGAAAATATGCACGAACTTACCTATTTCTATCTGTGCTTACTGCAGCTATCTGTTGGTCTTGGATCGAACAAACTGGAAATCAAACATCCTTACAGGGCTCTTAATCCCCTACATTTTCTTTACCCTTCCTTCAATATTGTTCAACTTCTTCAGGTTATTTTCTATACTGTGTGTATTATCAGTTGCATATTTCCTATTATCTGTTCATTCTTTTCTCTCCCTCTAAACTCGTCTAAATGGTTATTTGCACAGGGGACAGATTGGAAGATGGATTGCTTTAGTTGCTGTCATCTTACGGATTTTCTTTCCTAAACATTTCCCAGGTAAAATGCAAATTTGATTCCCAGTGCTGAGTTATAATGTTTATGTTAGCTTGGGAAGTTGATTCATATTATGTTACCTAGAAATTGATCCTTTGTTTTCTGTTTGTGCTTACTGGTTATGATGGTAACCTCCAGAGTGGCTTGAATTGCCGGCTGCATTGATTCTTCTTATAGTCGTTGCTCCTAGTTTAATTGCAAACACCGCGAGGGGCGACTGGATTGGCGTTGTAATATGTCTCGTCATCGCTGGTTATTTGCTGCAAGAACACATCCGGGCAGCCGGTGGGTTCAGAAATGCTTTCACAAAAGCCAATGGCGTATCGAATACCGTTGGCATAGTTATTCTGTTCGTCTACCCTGTTTGGGCATTGGTGCTTGACATCCTATAGACTTTACAACCATTCTTGCCATCACATGGAGTCTTCTGTGATTTGGACATTGTGTTAAATTCCTTTTTTGTATTTAATTCATGTAGACACCAACAAAATTCATATTTTCGTTGTGTTTACCTACGAGTCTAGTTTGTATTTATGAAAATGTGAGCAGAAACCTTGTGGAAGAGACTTATTTTTCTTTGATGTAGAGAGAGCTCAGTATTTGTTCAATGATTCTTGAAGGACCTTTCTTATTATCTTATGTAATAAACATCAACTCATTTCTTCAACAACAAAAGAAAGAAATACAACTTAATTAGAAGGAAGACAAAAAACAAGGAGAGAGAATCAAATGCGACTTTACCCAGCATTACATTTGAAGGCAATGATTAGGGAAAAACTTTGTTTTGGGCACTGGCAAATCATCCTTGATCACTAGGTGGACTCCGCAGCTTTCAAAAAAGACTGAACCTTTGATGGTAAGGTCAAAACTAACTTTGCACTTATAAGGTGGCAAGCCACTTCTTGTCTTGGCTATCATTGTATGGAATGGGATATAATACAGCCACAGATGAGCTGACTCCATCTCTTTCGAATCGAAATAAACCACATGTTCATGAGAACATTCTTCATCCATGTAAACTCTGGCTATCAAGCAACAATTGCCAGAACTGTTTTGCTTAATTTCAACCGCATGTTCATGGGAACATTCTTCATCCATGTAAACTCTGGCTATCAAGCAACAATTGCCAGAACTGTTTTGCTTAATTTCAACCGCATGTTCATGGGAACATTCTTCATCCATGTAAACTCTGGCTATCAAGCAACAATTGCCAGAACTGTTTTGCTTAATTTCAACCGCATGTTCATGGGAACATTCTTCATCCATGTAAACTCTGGCTATCAAGCAACAATTGCCAGAACTGTTTTGCTTAATTTCAACCGCATGTTCATGGGAACATTCTTCATCCATGTAAACTCTGGCTATCAAGCAACAATTGCCAGAACTGTTTTGCTTAATTTCAACCGCATGTTCATGGGAACATTCTTCATCCATGTAAACTCTGGCTATCAAGCAACAATTGCCAGAACTGTTTTGCTTAATTTCAACCGCATGTTCATGGGAACATTCTTCATCCATGTAAACTCTGGCTATCAAGCAACAATTGCCAGAACTGTTTTGCTTAATTTCAACAGCAGCACAGAGAGCCAACCCTGTTTTTGACCATTTGAAATTGGGAGGGATTTCAACAGAAACTTCACATTCACTACGCTCCTTCAAATCCCTACAATAGCTGAACCACTTTGGAACCTCATTTCCTGGAAACACAACCTCAAACACAGATTGTTGGGAGAGAAACAGAGGACAGAACAATCAGACACACAATACAATTTTTTCATCTTTGCCACACCGACCAGATTGTCACGGAGTCTCTGACAATTAGACAGGTTCATCCAACCAATCATATGCGAGTCACAAAGTTGCAACACCCCAGCTGGGAGCACTATCAAGGATGATGACACGGCTATTGATGTGTTTCGAAATTTAACGTCTCAAAGGGATTTGGACCGTTTGGTTCCAAATGAAGACCCTTTACATCTAGAAAATTCGAAGATCAGCCATGGTGTTTCTGAATTCTGAGGAGTAAACATCAGCCATCAACAAGCATGCAATTAGCAAAAGGGCATTGAGTATGGTGTTTCTGACCATTACTTTTGTGCTCATCAAAAATGTTTTTTTCTTGGCTTTTGGTTTAGACATAATAACAGGTCGAAGCATGCTCTGGTCCCAAGTCCCCCAATGCCTCTGTCAAGCACCACCGCAGCAATAAGAAAAGACTCAAAGTTGTTTCCAAAATACCAAACCTGTGAACCAATTGGGAAATCAACATATTCAAAACTTCAGAAGATTCGAATAAAGAAAGTGGAAATTAGTGCTAAGACCCCAACAAACAGAATCTCATCTAGCCCAAATTTTGAGAGTATACTTTGCGGGACGAACTAGTATATATTGGTCGCGCAAAGTTGGAAAAAAAAATTAAAAATTTTTTCGCATTTTTGGTACCTGCCCAAATTTTTCGGGTATACTTTGCGCGACGAACGACTATATGTTGGTCCCGCAAAGTCGTAATTTTTTTTAAAAAAAAAAATCCCATTTTTGGTACTCGCCAAATTTTTAGAGTATATTTTGCGCGACGAACTACTATATATTAATTGCGCAAAGTCGTAAAAAAAATTTTTTTTTAAATTCCCATTTTTGGTACCCGCCCAAATTTTTAGAGTATACTTTGTGCGACGAAATACTATATATTGGTCGCGCAAAGTCTTTAAAAAATATTTAAGCTACTAATAAATATATATACTATTCAATTTCTTAAGTGTTATACATACAAAATAAACAAATTTAAAGCTACTCAA
>NW_018923374.1:14255-28134 GCF_002207925.1 Prunus avium
CCAATTCGATTGTCAATTTAAAAAATATATTTTCTAACAAAAACCCAATCCGAACTACAATAATAAATTTTTCTAACAAAATAATTTTTTTTAAATTTATTTTTGTAAAGACTTTGCGAGACGAAGATTATTTTTTCTTCACGCAAAGCCATCCAAATAATTTTTAAAATAATTTTTTATTTTATTTATTTTTGTAAACACTTTGCGAGACGAACGAGATTTCGTCGCGAAAGACTTTGTGCACCGAATTTTTGTCTTTCGTCGCGCAAAGTCATGCATAGATTTTTAAAAATAAATTTTTATTTAATTTATTTTTGAAAAGACCTTACGAGACGAATTACACTTCGTCGCGCAAGAATTTGTGCACCGAATTTAAGTATTTCGTTGCGCAAAGTCATGCATAGATTTTTAAAAATAAATTTTTATTTAATTTATTTTTTAAAAGACTTTACGAAATGAACCACACTTCGTCATGCAAGAATTTGTGCACCGAATTTAAGTGTTTCGTCGCGCAAAGTTACTTTTCGCGATGATGCTTTGTCGTCGTGCAAAGTGACTTTGTTCGACGATTTGTGTTTCGTTGCGCAAAATGTAGTCGCGTAAGACTTTGAGCGACGAAGTTTAATTTTCGTCGCGCAAAGTCACTTTGTGCGACGAATTGTGTTTCGTCGCTCAAGGGTTTTTTTATACTAGTGTTTGGTTTTCATCTCATTGGTTTTCCTCTCGGATGTTGCGTTCGAGTGTTGCCGTTCCAGCTGCGCTTCATCCTTCTTCTCATCGCACGGGTTTAGCTCAAAGGGATTTCTAGGTTTCGTTAAAAAAGGTTGGCTTTAACATTCTTTTGGTTTTCTAGGTTGGTTTATTCATTTGTCATGTCGAAAATTGAGAAGTCAATCAGAAATTGAGTTTCGTTTGTTCTTACAGGGACGAAGATCTAAGGAAAAAGAACTGGAGTAATCCATATGAGAACCCCCAGTCTGCTCATCAATCTGGTAATTGATGTCTGTGTGGCTGATTTTCTGTTTGCGTGTGGTTATAGACTCCTCCTTTTTTATTTTTTATTTTTTATGACTCCAGATTAGAACTATAATTCTAAGAGATGTAGCCAGAATGATTGGCAAGAGATGTAGCAAGATCAGAAGGTTGCGTGTTCAGAGAATTGTCTGTAGAGTAAAAATATACTAGCTTTTGTTCATTCTGACGTGAAAAAATGCCAATATATTTGTGTGTAGAGTAAAAATATACTATCTTTTCTCTTCTTAATGCTGCTTAATTGTTGTTTTGCTTTATCATATTTTTTATTTTTTATGAACAGTCTCATCCAACTGGAGTAATTAATATAGGAACCCTCTGCATATGCATTTTTTTATTTATTAATTAAGGATGGAGATTATGAATGAGACCTGTCATTAGTTTTTGAAATTCTTCCCTTTTTTACTTTTGGCAAAAAGTTCAGATTGAAACTATGATCCCTCATTCAAAAAGATGACCAACAATTTTACAGGTCAGGAGCCAATCAAATACAAGGCGATTGTAGATCTGCATTCAACTTCATGGAGAAGGCTCTTGGAGATCTTTACCCAAGAATGCAGGTCTAAATATTATATATATATATAGTAGCTAGCTAGCCTTGAAAGATTTTTACAATAAAGGATCCTTTATATATATTTCCAATGTGTATTCATTTGGTTGTAAATATACACAAATCAATGTGTTTGTGTGTGATTTGAAGGATTGCTGAGGTGTGGGAAGAGTTGCAGACTGAGGTGGATAAATTATCTGAGGGCTGACTTGAAGAGAGGGAACATCACTGCTGAGGAGGAAGAAACCATTGTTAAGTTACACATTGCTTTGGGTAATAGGTATATATATATACCCTCATTTTTTAATTAAATAAATATCTTTTTATATAGTTCTCTTTGGCCAGCTTTTCTTTCTGTATAATATATCTATGCTCAGAAAATATGAATGTAACCATCCTCAATTCGTTCTTAGTTTGTGGGTTCTAATTTTATTAAGATCCCTCTTTGAACAGGAGAGATCCGGCAGCCTGATACTTTATAGAACCATTTTTCAACTTGGTTATGCTAAGCTAGATTCAAGCTGTCTAGATACTCTAATATTTGTGTTAATTGGAAAATCTGATATAGAACAACGCTTATGTCTATGCCCATCGATCTACAATTCTGCTAACATTGTTAATTAATTTGATTAATTACTTGATTATGGCTGCATTGTGATATTGCCAATGTTGAAAAGGATTTATATTTGAGGGATGTTAATCAAGTTCTTAATTTCTTTTTGGGATCCCTCCTCTAGAGAACTCCTGCTAATTTTAGTAAGGATGGTTAGGAACACAACCAATTGAGAGGAGCTCAAAGAAGCATTATGTGTTTTTTTTGGGGGCAGTCTGGCAACATAACATGTTTGTGTTGTTAAACTATAAACTGGAGACCATATTGCCTGTACAGATTCTTCTATTGAGATTAAAATAAAACCAAATTTAAATGGAAAAAGAGACTATTTATAGCTGACCAACCAAGTTCCTCCTAATTGGCTTAAACCACCAGTTCAAAAGCCATAAACATTTTTATCACCAGGATTAAATACAAAGAATGATTTTTATTTTGTTATTAAAGTAAATCCCAGAGATTCAAAAGATACGCACAACAAATTTGTACAAAAGAGATGCTCTGTGATGGGATTGAAACAAGTAGTCACAAACGTTATTACCTTCATGCCTATTTGCTCCCTATGTTACAGCCTCACATGTAATATGTATGGATCAACTTTGGTGGCTTTCCTTCGAAAAAAAAACTTGAATTTCGCTCTGTGATTTTTGCTTTGGATTTTGATGATGGCTGATATTCTGTTTTCTTCTGTCTCTGTTTGTTTTTGTTTTCCAATATTTTTCTTTTGTTTTAGTAGTGGACTAACAAAGTTCAAGCATCTCATATAAAAACACTGCACATAAAAACATATTTGGACAGTTTTGGGACTAGAAAATCAGAAACTGCAATTTTTCCGATTTTTTTTTGCTTTTTCTCCTCTTCTTTCTTAACCATGTCTGCTTTTGATGTTTTGTAGGTGGTGTTTTGCTGCTTTAGATAGAGCTGTTTGGTGGTTGTTTTTGGTTCTGTTAAGCAAGAGGTGCGTTTCTATGTTGAAATTCCAATTTATTGTTTAGGTTCTGTCAATAGAGCATAGTAATTAGCTAATGGCATCAATTGACAATTGGTTGGGATAAATTTGAACTAATTGCTATGGTTGTACAGCTGTAAATAAAGCCAAGTAATTCTTATGTGGTTTGAACCAATGACAAGCTGTTTCATGTATGATCAATTTGGGATATGGTTATGGTATATGAGTTGGGATGTGGAATATGTTATATTGGAGTGTTGATAGCACCAACCTATGCACATCCCCAACACTTGGATACTTGGATATGAATAAACAATGGATACTTGGATATGTCAGAACCCAGGCACCCTTGTCAGGGTGTTTTGTAGACCCTTGGTCGAGCAGTCTGCGTGCGTCGGGGAAGGGAAAAAGGTCCAGTTTGAGTTGTGTTATATGCTATATCGTGATTATGGGATATCTTGGTTTTAAAGTCGATTTTGTTTAATAAAGATGTATATGGGTATTTGTGTGGGTACATTTGTGGACTTGTTTCCAGGTTGAGTTTTCTAAGCATGTACATTAGGACTGCTCTGCACAGGTATGGATTTTTGAAATGAGGTTTGGATTTGAGATTGGGTATTTGCAAATTATTTGACATTTTGTGTTTGTAAGCATACGCCTAAGAAAAGGTATGGTTGCGAGAAAATAAGGATATTTTGGGTTTTGATGTTTATATTTTATATGAACGGGATTATTTTGGAAGTTTCGATTATATGGTATTACAATAAAGGCTAAATGATTAAGGTGTGTTCAGTGGCGGTTCCAGCCTGTGGTAGGCTGGGCTCATGCCCGGCCAAAATTTGTGTTAAATAAATATTACCCACACTTTTCTCTCTCCTCTCTTCTCTTTTGCCCAGCCCAAAATTTTGTTTAAAAAAATATTACTTACACTCTAATCTCTCCTTTTTTTTATTCTTTTCCTTACACTCTCCTCTCTCCTCTCTCTCCTTTTTTTTTATTCTTTTCCTTCTCTCCTCTCTATCTCTCTTTTTTTCCGTTCTTTTTCTTCCATCTTCTCTCCTCTCTCTCTCTTCTCTCTCTCTTCTTCTCTCCCTTTCTTATTTCGTCCTTTTCCTTCTCTCTTTTTGTTAGAAAAATATTACCTACATTACTTATGATTATCAAAAAAAATTTGTCTTGCACAAAGATAAGTATTTCAGAAATTACGAAACATGATTGATAGGGCTACAGAGCTTGAGGTGGAAAGCTAAAAATGGATGTCATAATAAACGTTTATAAAAGGAAATAAGGGGAGAAATGAGTAGACCTGGCAATATCTTACACGACCCGTTAACACGACACGAATTTGCACGAAAAAAATCAGTATTTGGGTCGAGCTTAATGGGTCGGGTTGAAAACGGGTGGACCCGTTAGCTTAACGGGTCGTGTCAGTATCATTCGCGAATAACCCGTTAACCTTTTAAGAGGAAGGGCAATTTTGTAATTTACATTCTAAATCCCTAAAATCCTAGCGCATAGCCTCTGTCTCTCTCTTTTCTCGTCTCTGTCACTGCTTCACTCACGCACAAATATCCCTTGTTTCACAAAAATCCGAGTCAAATGGGAGCTGGCTTTGTTCTCGTATAAAAATAATAATAATAAGATATGCCTTTGTGAGATTTGTAGCCACCTCCGACGATGACGAAGCCGAAGATTTGGGGTTGGAGCGTCTGGTTTTCCAGCAGCCAAATCTGACGGGGATGTCGCCTTTGGTCCAGTACCGCGTCAAGATTTGTAGAACTTGGTGTTGACAGAGTCACACCTTGGGCACCTCAAGGTATGCTGGTTCGGATGGTGATGCGGCCTCAGCTCAGCCCACTCAATGAATCACTTTTATTTCCATTACTAAATATAATATATAATTTGGATGGGGTTTGTTTTATTTGTGGTGTTGTTTTCGTGTTGTTTCCCTGTGTCGCACGAATGCTTGTTGTTTTTGTTAGTTTGCTTCCTTTTCCTGTGTTGGAGCTTTCCAATAATGAAGTTTCATCTTTCTCGACCAAGGAGGAGGAGAGTTTTGGGGTGGGTTTGTCTGATTTTTTCATCTTTTTTCAATTATTTTTTTGTTATTTTTTATTCTTAACGGGTGAAAGGGGTCGTGTCGTGTTATTCGCGAATTTGAACGGGTCGTGTTTGGGTCTAGTATTTCCCATCCGTTAGCTTAACGGGTCGTGTCGTGTCAACCTGTTAACTTAATGGGTTAACACGAACACGACCCGAAACCCGCAAACCCAACCTGTTTGCCAAGTCTAGAAATGAGGTCACAACTAGTTATAAAAATTATAAATAAAAAAACCTAGCTTCGCCAATTTTCTTCCTTCCCATTTCTCTCGAAATAAATCTAGTTTTTTTTAAAATTAATGTAGTCCCCTATTTTATCTTTCTTTTTAATGTAAACTATTTTTTTTCTATTTTTTTTCTTTTAATTTTTCTTTTGGTTTTTATTTTAGTTTTTGTATTTGTAGATATAAATGCATTTGAGAATAAGGCTTATTACGTCTCCTCTCACTATGTAATTTTATTTTTATGTTTATTAATGAAATTCACTCGTTTCGTCAAGTTTGTTATATAAATTTTGCCCGATCGGCTTTCGAATCCTGGAACCGCCACTGGTATTGTGTTTTGATTAATAACAATACTATATTCTCTCTGTACATTTGGGTTAAGGTCGAATGGGGTTCTAAGAAGGTACCTTTGTGTCCGTGACTTGACGCCGACCAAGCATTGGATTGTTCGGATACTTTTCACAGAGTCGCTGCCAGTAAAAGCAGAGTTTCAGCCATGTCTATCTTTTTCAGTATGTTTTGAATTGATTGCAATTTTCCTGTGATTTTAAGCTTTCTAGAAAACTAAGAACAGGGTTTGTGCTATTCGAGTTGTAGAGCGTGGATTAGTAGAAAAGCAAGCTTCTTTTTCTTTGTTTTCTGCTTCAGCAGCTTCTTTAACCTTTCTTTTGGCTGACCACAACCAGAAATACCTTTCTTTTCGATCAGCACGATATGCCGTTTTCTATCCCATTTCAGTATAGTAGTAAAAAGTACGGGGAAATTATCAAATGGCCTATTAGCTCAGCTGGTTAGAGCGTCGTGCTAATAACGCGAAGGTCGCAGGTTCGAGACCTGCATGGGCCATTCTCTTTTTCTTTTTTTGTTACTTTTTAGAGATATTTAGTCATATACTCATTCTCTATTACTTATACTAGCCTCTCAGCATGGGTAGTTGTGTTCCATAAAAATAGGATCCATTATCTGATTTTTCTTTTAATTTTAATTTTTTAAATATGAAAAAGTGTGAATTCACCGTATTATCCTCATTTAATTAATAATTTCAGTTCTTAATATTTGCATTAACCAATGATATTTTTTGGTATTTTGAATGTTTCACCATTCTCTGCATTTTGCTTTATATATATAGATTTAAAAAAAATTTAGAAATCTCGAACTCAAACACAACTTCCCGTATATTAAATGGGTTCCGTGGAACTGTTACCCAAGTAAACCTATTGATATTTTTCATTTGTTCAATCTATAGCATATTTGAACCAAATAGGAAATCAACATATTTGAAACTCTAAACAAGAAAAGAGAAAGTGGAATAGCCAAAAATACATAAAAAATAATATTAACTTAAACAAGTTCGAGTTTAATATTCTAAGAAATAGGATTTACAGGATGAGAGGGCCCTGTTTATGGGATTCGACTTGAACATTATTGGCAATAGAAATAATTTTTCAACATCATTCGCAATAGGAGGTTTCAATTTTCACTTTTTATGTAAATGATGTTTTTTCTGCTTATTTCTACATTGACTTTGTAATTGCTCCGTCCCTAAGATTTTATAGTTAGTGATTTCTTTTACACTTTTTTGATGGTGTTCGTAATATCATAGTGAATGTATAAAGAACTGCAAGCATCAGAACACTAATAAGTGATCACGGACCTCCTGAGAATCAGAACACTAAGATTGCTGCCATAGATGGGAGCAATAGAAAGTGAAAAGATCATGACCATATCATACAGCCACAACCTGAGAATCATGATGTTCCAAGTGAAAAAAATTATACGTTCATCAAACAATTAAGAAAAGATCGTGATCATATCATACAGCCACAAATTTTCGACTAGTGATGAACTGCAGTTGAGGGAGATCTTGAAGAAACTCATGGCTGAGCTTCCGGGTATGAAAACTCTTCACATCATACAGCCATGTCGGCATATATAGTTTGCTGCAAGACAATGAAGCACAAAGTTGCAACACCCCAGGTCCCCAGCTGGGAGCACTATCAAGGATGATGACATGGCTATGGATGTGTTTTGAAATTTAATGTCTCAAAGGGATTTGGACCGTTCGGTTCCAAATGAAGACCCTTTACATCTTGAAATTCGAAGCTGTGCGAATCGAGTATGGTGTTTCTGAATTCTGATGAACATCAGCCATCAGCAAGCATGCAATTAGGAAAAGGGGATTGAGTATGGTGTTTCTGACCATTACTTTTGTGCTCATCAAAAATGTTTTGTCTTGCCTTTAGGTTTAGACATAATAACAGGTCGAAGCATGCTCTGGTCCCAAGTCCCCCAATGCCTTTCTGTCAAGCACCACCGCAGCAAGAAGAAAAGACTCAAAAGTTGGTTCCCAAAATACCAAACCTGTGAACCAATTGGGAAATCAACATATTCAAAACTTCAGAAGATTCGAATAAAGAAAGTGGAAATTAGTGCTAAGACCCCAACAAACAGAATCTCATCTACTGAGGCCAATAGATAGAGATGAGATGAGAGGGCAGGGGTTTGTTTTCAATGCTATCCACAACATATTCACCTTGAGACAGTTAAATTCGATTCATTTTTCTTCCTCTGCATGATTTTCATTGCCTATCTGGCTGACCAATGTCATCTGCATTAAAAACGTCATTATCTTTAATGAATGAGATTAGAATTATCCTGAAATGAGTCCATAAGAAGTGATCAAAACTGATGGATTGTTTTATTGTTAAACAGGCATACAAATGATTCAGTGTCATTAAATTACCTCAAAAAAGCCAAGTACTTTGTTCGCATATATATATTTCCACATAAGTTCTCCACTGCATCCTTTAAATCTAACAGCTCACAGAACATAGCTTTCTAATTCCCTTCATCCATAATATATATGTATATGTTATAGGAGTGACAACAACAATAACAATAATGATAGCAACTGCTTATTGACACAATACAACAGAAGTATCACCAGCAACACTTAAAAGAATAACTACAGTACTAAATACTTGCAGCTTCCAACCTCAGACAGCAACTCACTGTCCAAATTGCGGCAAATTCCATATATTTTTACCCCAAACAAGCTTACACAAAATAAAATGCATTTACTACATGTTCTAAGTATGAAACGCCTCCTTATTCACTATATACACAAGTATAGCTTGAAATAGCACATGGTAAGCACGCCACAGATAAATTACATAAACATATCTGTGATGATGAAGGTTATCCATGAGTTCTCTTCGGTTTCCTCCAATAACTTATTCAGTACACAAATAATTGTTCAAGGACTGTTTCCATCTGAAAATAAAAGGTAAACATAAAAACAAGACATACCATGCGTAGATGAGTGGAAGCCTATGATGGATAAATCAACATATGCAAAATGGTTATTAGGAAAAATTATCTTGAGCTCGCCCTACAATAGTGTACCAAAAATGAAACAGAACTGTACTTTGGTAGCTTGTTGGAGCAATGATAAAACATTCAAAATTAGCTAAAATAGCTAAAATAGCTTTCTAGGCTATATTCAGGAGTGCTTAAATCACAGGTGAGGTGACCAGGTTTAACCAATGGCCTTGACAGTTATATATCATCACAGGAAATTCAGGGGCAAAAAGTGAGGAAAGAGCTGACCATTATCTCCTGTGTGTGTTGGGCTATCTGGAAGGCCATTCTGAAAGCGTATTCTGAGGTCTGCAAGTGAATCCAATGCCTGTCATAACACAAGCCTCAACTGGAGCCGCAAAGTTTTTTGGAAGTACAAGAATCAGTGGTTAAATCAAAGCCGAAAGAAGACTTGAGGAAACCCATAAATAAATGCACTTTGCTCCTACCAGAGGAATCAGTCAAAAATATCGACTTGGATGGTGCTCGTGATGCGGGGGCCAGAAATAATCACTAGGGATTGTCTCGCCTGTGTGGTAAGGGGCTTGGACCGGAGCTTTACTGCCTCATTAGCAGTAGTTGCATTTGTGAAAGCCCCTCTTAAACTTGCAAAAACAACTCTTGAACTTGGACAGCATTGTTGGGGTTGATGACTGCACCCCCTTTCTTTAAGTCCACTAGTATCTACATCGAATGAAGGACGAGCCTTCAATTTCTTCTGGAACAACAGCTTCATTAATTTCCGTCTTTCCCTCCCCAACATGAGGCAACACGCAAAGCCCTAACCAACAACAATAGGAGAACTAATGCAGCAACACCAAGGAGAAAATAAGGCTGAGCAAAACAGCGATCTGTTCTGCTATAAAAAAACACAATGCAGCCGCAGGAAGAACAAAGTCTACAGCCAACAACACACTTTAATAATACAGCAAGGCAGCACTAACCGTAAAAGCAGGTCAAAAGACAGGAACTGTGAAGATCAACTAGCCAAAAACAGTGGTGCACCAAGGGGAGACCAACCCATAGGGACTGCAATACTAGCAACCCCAAACTGAAAAGACAGTAGAATCACCACACCAGTAACAAATCATTTACAAAACCAAGCAGCAAGAAGTAACGACAGCCAGGAAACCATTAGAGCAGCTGCAGGAAAAGAAAAGCAAGACCATGTAAGCCACCAGGAATAGCAAGCACCAGATCACAAACTCGGAGTTCCATGGCACAATTGCTAAGCTGTAAACAATAGTGCTCAGGAAGTATGACTTTATACGGTATGTCCTAGTGGACATCATCTACTCTGAAACAATAGGGTGCAAACTTTGCAGTGGAAACCAGTCTCCTCTCCTCTTATCTCATCTTGCGTAGAGCAAGACTGCACCATTGCAACATCCACCATTCAAAACTCAATTGAAGTCTAAGAAACCAATCATGTGGAATTAACACAAACAATCACAAATATAAATCACTGAATTCTACCCACGGGCTTGAGAATGTCAGCTTGTAAGAAGGATGCAAATCCTTATCATCCCAATCACATTTGAATGCTACTGTCCTTTCCCTTTGGAGGATTGATCGATTGGTATCTTCCTGGACATACCCATGCCTCTATACTGAGGTCTTCATCCTGGTGGCATTACTAGGTGGACTCCGCAGCTTTTCACAGCTTTGCTAATACGCACAAAATGAACTCGGATTGTAGGCAAATAAGGCGGCATCACCCATGTTCTTTTCATGTTTCCTTTCATGCGTTCATGCTCCCACAAGTCTTTCTTTAAAGCAATCAATTCAAAGAAAGGGATATATAACAGCCACACTAAACTCGAGTCTTTCCCTGTTAAATGAAGATCATGAAGGACTACTTCATCGATGTAAATATCAATAGCAAACTCCCTGATGCTGGGTTTAATATCAAGATGTAAACTATTTTTGGTCTTTTCGAGAAAAGCACAAAAAGAAATTCCTTTGTTCTCCCCATTGAAATTTTGAGAGGTTTTAATAGAGAATTGACATTCGCGAAGATCCTTCAAATCCTTACGATAACTGAACCACTCTGGAATTCCACTTCCTGGAAATTCAACACAGACAAGAGATTGCTGAGACAAGAGAAAGAGAGAGAAGAGATTGACTTGATTTATGAACATATTTTTTTTCTTTGCAATTCGGAACAGATTGTTACGCAGTCTCCAACAATTAGTCAATCTCATTTCCCTGAACATTTGAGACTCTTTACGTTCCAAAATGTTGGACAATTTTGAAACTCTTTCCAATGATAAGCAATCACTCACATCTAAATATCTCAATGCTTGTGGAAGATCTGAAATTTCTCTAAGTCTCTTGCAACTAACCAACCAAAGTTCATTCAAGTGGACAAAGTTATTAATGCATACGGGAAGACTAACAAAATTGCTTCTTGATAGATCAAGTTTAGTTAATGTGGTCATGCAATCAAGAGTCAGAAGGAAATCGGCAATGTCTGAAAGATTGGATCCCCCCACATATAATTTAGATAGCCTGGGAAACGCTAAATTGCCTCCATGAACAGTCACAAGTGATTCTGCATTCCTTGAATCTTCAGACTTCGCCATTTTAGGAAACGAAACCAATTTTGAGCATTTACGGACAGAAATTTTCTTTAGGTGCTTCAACTCATAAATGCTGCATGGCAGATTTGTAAGGTTTTCACATCCGGTAAATTTTAATTTCTTGAGCCGAGTGAAATGTCGAATTGACGATGAAGGCAATTCTTTGATGGAAGTCTTTGATAGATCCAGGTATTTCAAAGATTCCATCTTCCCCTTAATTTCAGGAAAATTCTCAAGACTTATGCAACCTACAAGATTCAAGTTCACAATTCTTGGAAACAGAGTAAGACTACGGCATCCTGTAAGACTCAACTTAACAAGCTTATGAAGGAATCCAGCAGAAGGATGAAGCTCCACTAAACTTGTACAATAGTTTAGAAGTCAGGGGTTTTTCTTAGGAATTTGCTGTGCTCCACATTTATAAATTTCAAACTCTGTCCCACAAAACAGGGAAAAAAAGAGAGAAGATTGCATCATAAGCTTTAAAGAAACTTACAACATGCTAAGAAGAAAGAGAAAAAAATGAACTCTTGAAAAAACCAGTCATTTCAAATACCTTGAATTGCAAATCCAGTCGTAAAATGCAGCTGCGAGGCAAAGCAAGACCAACAAGTTTCTTTGGATTAAAATTGGCTGGCAAAGATTGTGACGGATATTCAGGCCAGCTAAGGAGCCTCAACTCATTGGGAAGATAATCAACTTTTCCAGACAAGTGCGCATTATGATTTATAAAAAGTCGAAGATTTTTCAGCATTCAAACATACCTCATCTGACTCAAGCCCAGCAGGCAACTTCACCATAATACCTTTGATCTTATCCGTTCCCTAGTATGAAAAAGCAATACTATTAGCAAAGGACAATAAATAAAAATAAAATGTTTTAAATTATATATTCTACTTACTGTGTTTTCTGTTAAAACATGGTAAACATCCTCGTGAAACCACAACCTACTACGTTTTCCGGGCTCAGTTGGTGACTCTTGGCGAACTACTTCTTTGCCCATTTCTTGTATCAAGTCATGCATCCAAATGCAGCCATCTTCCGTAATATTTATAAGAGCCTTTTCCACAAGTACTTCAAGATCATACTTAGGGTTGAGGTCACAACCTTCTAGCATTTGTATCACATAATCCTCGCCTAGACCTTTATAGAAAAATGCAATATCAAGGAAAACTTCCTTCACCGCATCTTCTAGTGCACTATAACTTATTTTGAGAATTTCTTGAATCTCTCGGTTAGGAACTCTTCTGTAACCATCTAATGCATATTTCCATTGATCAATACTTCTACCACATAGTTGTGAACCCAAAACCATCAGAGCTAATGGAAGACCGTCAGCATAGTCTACTACATCGTTTGCAAGTTTCATATAATCATCTTCTAAGTGTCCATTTCTTGAAAATGAATTCCAACTGGTGAAGAGCTTTAAGGACTCATTATGATCTAACTTCTCAACCTCATATATTAGATTGACTTGATGAGCAATTAGCAAATGCTTATCTCTTGTCGTTAGAACAATTCTGCTGCCTGAACCAAACCAATCAGACCCTCCAACTAATTTGTTTAATTGGTCCAAATGATTCACATCGTCAAGAATTAAGAGAAGCTTCTTACCATTCAACATTTTCTTTATCACATTGACTCCTTTGTCAGCATTGGTCACCTTTACTTCTTTCACCCCTAGAATCTCAGAAAGAAGAATACTTTGTAGTTCAACTAAGCCTCCATACGGCATTGATCTTTCTCTAACATCTTCTAGAAAACAGCTACCTTCAAACATATGGGCGATGGAATTATAAACAGCTTTAGCAATTGTTGTCTTACCTATTCCACCAGTGCCCCATATCCCTACCATTCGAACATCGTTTCCTCCAACGCCCAAAAGCTTATCTATCTCGCACACACGAGACTCTATTCCAACTGGGTACTTTGCTACATTCAAATACGCATGGTTTAATACTTGTAATGAAATCGCTTCAACGATGTTGTCAATAAATTTTGATTCATGCCTGCAAGTTTATACAATATGCGAAAGATTAATGATGAATAACATTTTGTAATATGATATAGGCTTATTATCACAAAAGGTTCCTCAGGTTTACGAAACTATCAGATTGCATCCTTAATGTTTTTTTGTGTCACTCGTGGTCCTCAAAGTTAGTATGTGTGATCACAAATGGTCCATACCGTTAGGTTCCATCAAAAACTCCGTTAGTTTGCTAATGTGGCATATATATATATATAACAAAACATCCCTGAAGTTCACACATCTATCACAGATGGTCCATGCAAAATTTTTTAATTTAAAATTTATAAAATTTTGGTTTTCTTTTTTATATTATTTAAAAATATATATTGTATTTTAAATTCATATGACACTATATTTTTGAAGATATGGGCTCCACATATATGCCACACCAACAAACTAATGAAGTTTTTTTAAAATAATTTAAAATTCATAAAATTTAAAAA
>NW_018923374.1:40378-60615 GCF_002207925.1 Prunus avium
GGGCAGGTTCAGCCACAGATAGGCGTTCGACATCTGGGTATTTTATGTTTGTGGGTGGCAATCTTGTTACGTGGAGGAGCAAGAAACAAAAGGTGGTGTCTAGATCTAGTGCTGAGGCCGAGTATCGGGGAATGGCCCATGGTGTATCTGAGTTACTATGGTTGAGGAGATTGTTGAAAGACCTTGGTTTTGGCCTAATAAACCCATGGATTTATATTGTGACAATACGGCTGCGATTGCAATTGCTCATAATCCTGTACAACATGACAGTACAAAACATGTGGAGGTTGATCGAAATTTCATTAAAGAAAAGTTGGATGTGGAGATTGTGTCATTCCCCTTCATCCGTTCAGAGTATCAGTTAGCTGATGTTCTTATGAAAGCTGTTTCTACAAGCATCTTCCTGAACTCGCTTGACAAGTTGGGCATGCGTGACGTCTTTGCTCCAACTTGAGGGGGAGTGTTAGCGAGATATCCCTATTCTATTAGGATAGTGTTTTATTTATTTCTCTTTGTATAAATATTATGTAATTAGGATACCATCTATTATATTTTGGTTTTATTTATTTTTCCTTTTGTATAGATATTATGTAATTAGGATTCCACTTATTTCCTAATTAAACCCTACTAGGGTTTGTAACCTGTATTATAAATACCTCATTTCGGAGAATGAAATATATCTGAAAATATTCTACCCAAAAGCTCATACGCGTAGTAATTGGTGTGTTTCAGTGTTGTCCTTTAATTTTACTTTAAACTTTTTTTTTTCTTTTTTGAATACAAGCGATAGTCAAGATATAAGGGGAGCGGAGATTTTGCGCACACACTAACAAGGTACCACGGGAGTTCAAACCTCCTTGTTGGCAACTTTTTCTTTTTCTTTTTGGGTGGATTTGTTGATGATAAAGACAACTAAGAAAGCCACAAAGATTATTTTACATTGGTAGCCATTAATTCTTTATTGTCTTTAACTTCCATACAAATGGTTTGGGGAGCAAATCATTTCTGGTCCAATATATCTGACATTCATACTGAAAGAGTGAATACACATATATCAATTCTGTGTGTATTTGCAAGCACAAATAACTGACATTGGGACCAATATATATATGGTTTCTCAAACCAGAACTTTTCATATTATCTTTATTTATACACAAACTAACTTGGATGGACTCACAGGGATCCGAATCCAGAGTCTTTGTGGGTAGCACCTGCCCACTATCAGCAATCACATCTTTGGGAAATTGTGGTAAAAAGGTTTTCTCCAGTAGCTTCCGGCTTTCGACATTGCTGTCATACCCTTGCTTCCTTTGCTTCACTGTACAGTTTATCAATACGGTCCTGCAGATGATATTCCAAAAAAATAAAAAACTTAACATTCACTTGACGAAGTCAGCTTTTACTATTTGAGAGAGAGAGAGAGAGAGAGAGAGAGAGAGAGAGAGAGAGAGATTTATATATAGAATGAGGGAGACCGTTTATGGCATAGCACTTGATCATTAGCAATAGAAATTCACTAGCAAAAGGACCCGCGCGGTGCTACGGGTTATGAAATTACGTAAAATGTGTATAAAGTTGTGGAAGAAAAGAAATATACAAACATGAAAATGCAGAAATGATGAGCAAACAAACATTACAAAAATAAAGAAATCAGTACCAAAAAAATAGTAAGAGTATAAGGAATAGAGAGGCAATCATGAATTATAACTTTAAAGCGAAGAATGGTTAAACAATTTGGGTGAACGACTGCTTCTCGTATTTGGATTTCGTACCCAAGCTCTCCTGAAACAATCAAATTTCATGGAAGCCTGAGATTAAATCAAGGGGGAAAAACAGAAGGAAAGAGAGTAGAAAACACGTAGTAGTAGAGCCAAGTCGAATTTTGTGAAGGAATTTTGAGGCAACACAAAAGAAAAAAAAATGTCAATAAATCAAAATGAAGAAACATTAACCTGAAAGTTATTTTCGCTTCTTTGCTTCAGTGATTGCTTATACGTCAGGGAGGTGAGAGACCATTGAATCTGTTGAGATAAAATTCCAAAGTTTCAATAAGACATGTAGATTTGAATAACTTTTTAATTTTCATAAGTCATACCTGAAGCAATTGGATGACTGCCTAACTGTGATTCATACTGAAAAAAAGAAATAAACAGTAAATAGAATGAAGTACCCTCAAAATACAACCAACCAACCAACTTGAAGCAAATACTTAAATTTCAGGATTCTAATAGTGTAACTACAAAAGAATTCTAACATTACACATCATGAAGCATGAAACTTAAATTGAACCCATACAACCAAAAACTAATATGAAATGCACAGTGAAATCCAAGTACAAAGGAAAACATGATTAGACATTCATGAAACCCAGAACTGAAATCAGAGCATTACCTAAGAAAAAAAAGGAAGTGCAGGGTGTCTTGCAAGTCATGTTCATCATGTTCATGCTTTAAAAAATCATAAACTAAAGTGAAACAATATGCGGATGCCAAAAAAACAAATGCAATTTAGGTAAGCAAGCAGAGATGGAGAGAAAAGGAAATTTGTTAATTTGTTTTACTTTGCTAACAATATCCAGAAGACACACAACTCAATTAATAAAATTTCAGATGGCAGTCTAACTATTTTGAGCTTAAATATTCAAGGAGAATAAGCACGTAAAATAATAATGAAAAAAAAACTCTTGAGGAGCATGCCACTGATTTGTGACATGAATATAAGAAAGAATCAACATCTTCATAAAGACAGTTAAAATCCAAAATGGTTGAAACTGCAAAATGAAGATATAGTTCTTTTTCTTCAAAAATCCCAACTTCAGTGGTATAAAAAGAAATAATTTATTGCACCCTTAATCCTCATATCAGAACAATCATTTGGTAGGCATGATTAGAAAAAAGGGAAATGCCAAGCCAACAAAAATTGCAGACACAGCCGTAGGATCATGGGTGAACACCTTTCCAAATGTATGTTACTCCTTTTTGGAACCTTGATCTCTTGAAGCTATTCCAATAACAGTAAGATCCTTAATGATTGCAAAACCTTGTCCAATTTTTTTAAAACCATGAATCTTACTTATTTTATGCAGTTTGACATTTAATGAACTCAAATGGAATGTCTTGCTGTGAACTCCAAATAACTGAGCAATATAACTTGAATGCCTTCGTTGAAATAGATTCTTAAAAAATGGAAATGCCAGGCCAACAAAAATTGAACTTAAAATGCATGTTCTAAGTAGTTAGCCGGAAGACCCAAAAACAACCAAAGTAATGTGAACTTTCAACTTTAGCAAGTAAGATGGAGAAGATAACAAAGAACTTAAATATAACATTTTTGTACATGCGGCAAGATAACAAATAGATCATCAGATTATCCTTGATTATAAGATGAGAAAAGTAAAGAGGTAAGAAATTTTTTTATCATTATTTAAAACAGTGTTCCTATTTTTAACATCAACATAAATTTAGTTTTGTATAAACAGTCTCATAAATGAAAAATATTTATTATTTTATTAACAAATTGACTTCATTTTATAAAGATAAAATAGTATGTATATACTAATGTGAAGCGTTGTTGAACTGGTATATATAGTTGAGACATTTGGTTGAAAATTTGTAATCAATTAAGGCCATCAAATTAAGAAACGAAGCAAAATGATTATAGATGACTATATATGATTATTTGATTTGTTGGAATTTAGGGTTTATGATTTGTTGATTAAATTTTGTGACAGACTTTTTTTTAAAACTTAATAATCTATTTATCGATGATGTGTAAATAACGTAGTAGCATATTTAAATTTTTTAACGGGTGTTTTGAATCAAATGCTTCCTTCTATTCTTCAAAAAGACGTCTATTTTGGTAAACTTATTTGAGTTTGAGCTTATGGGGTTAACGGCAGCTTTACACTCATTATTATTTTATTTTTTTGCTGTTTGACATTTATATTGTTTTCTAGCTCAATATTGCTACCAAATATCTTAGCCAAT
Organism: Prunus avium; assembly: GCF_002207925.1. Next base: position 44,365 of record NW_018923374.1, read on the forward strand.
ATACAAATTAGCTTTGTGGAATCATGAGTCAACCAAACGTTGTTGTGGTAACTTTGGAGTCTCTAAGACATTCTCACACAGCAATGGTTTTTAAAAAATTTTAATGGGATTGACACAGTCTGTATTATTATTAGAGGAAAGAGAGTGTTGGAGTTTGTTGACAGTTCTTAAATACTCTGTTTCAAGACGTAGCACAGAGAGAGAGAGAGAGAGAGAGAGAACAATAAGTAGACCTGAAATAGAAGGAAGAGTAGGAATACAATTCTGGGTTTGTTGAAGGTGCTTTGAAGCTCAGCAATTTTTTAAGTGGCTTGGTGTTCCTTTCTACCTATATCTCCTTTTAAAGCAAAGGAAAGATAAACATAATCCTCATAGGGACTTTTTTAAGTTCTTGAGTAGAAGAGGAGGAAAGAGGAGAGAGAGGAAAGAAGAAAGAGCAGTGAAGTGAAGGGCTGTTTAAATGACCCTAGATGGATTTGAAACAAAGAGTATACGATCAAAAGTTACCTATGCAAAAGTCACCCTAAACAATGAAGATTTTTTTATATTTTTCAGTTCCATTTGTCTGTTTTTCCCTTTTTCCCCTTAAACAGAGATCAAAATTTCATACTCTAATTCAATAATTGAGTTTTCTCAGTCTCTTCTAACAATCTAACGATCAAGCTCCAATTTTGTACCAAACATATATGTCTGAAAATCAACCTAAAACATCAATCAAATGAAACCAAAGGCAGTTTATAACGACTCCATGTCCTTTTTCATGTTAAAAAAGCTCTCTAAAAAAAAACAAAAAAATTCAAAAAACTTCAGTACACGAAAAGGCATTAATATATAATCAAAAGCAGTATCATGTTGTTATCACTCTTATCAACAACCCCTCCAAATACATCATATCTTCTGTAAACTAAAAGGAAAGAGTCAAAATATTAATATGTATCTAAGTACAGATCATACATGAAACAGCTTGTCATTGGTTCAAACCACATAAGAATTACTTGGCTTTATTTACAGCTGTGCAACCGTAACAATTAGTTCAAATTTATCCTAACCAATTGTCAATTGATACCATTAGCTAATTATCATGCTTTATTCACAGACTCGAAACAATGAATTGGAATTTCAACATAGAAATGTACCTCTTGCTTAACAGAACCAAGAACAACCACCAAACAGCTCTATCTAAAACAGCAAAACCCCACCTACAAAACATGAAAAGCAGATATGGTTTAGAGAGAAGAGGAGAAAAAGCAAGAAAAAATTGAAAAAATTGCAATTTCTGATTTTCTAGTCCCAAAACTGTCCAAATATGTTTTTCTGTGCAGTGTTTTTATATGAGATGCTTAAAATTTGTTAGTCCATTACTAAAACAAAAGAAAAATCCTGGAAAACAAAAACAAACAGAGACAGAAGAAAACAGAATATCTAGTGACAACAGACTAAACAACTAAAAAGACCATCGCTTGTAATGAGAAACCCCAAATCCATACTGTTTTTGCCCAAAAACTTCAACCCATCAATCCCACATTTTTTCCTATTTAAAACCATCATCCAAAGAGCCGTGAACCCCTAAAGTATAGCCATTCAAAAAAATTTAGGGGCAAAATATTTACTTATTGTTGATCAAGCTCATGAAAAATCGATTCCTTGTTTGGACCCCAAAATTTTTAATCACAAACTACATTCCTACAAAAGGATCCATAAATAGGAACATCATTATTCATTAAGGTAAAATATGGCGAAAATCCTCCAAACAATCCAAATCCAAAACAAAATCATCAACCAATTGAATCAAAAGCCACAATCTTCTTTCCTTTATTTTTCTACTTCTGTTTTACTTTACAACAAACAAAAGAAAACCATGAAAGTTTTAAAAAAAGAAAAAGAAAAAGAAAACCTAGAAGTACTGTAAAGCGATTCAAAAGCAGCAAAAACAACAAAATAATCAACACAAATGATTATTCTTGTCTATTTTAAGTCAAGTCCAGTGCCACACAACATGGAGTATCTCAATTAATATGCTCTATATATATTTGTTTTTTTATTATCAATCTATCTTTAACTCCCCCCACCCTCAGAAATATTAGATAAACACGTCCATAAAAATGCATTGAGACAGTTAAGAACAACTTCCACCATCGACTAAAGAGACAGTTAAAAGCCAAAACTCATATTATTCAATGTCAAAACGGTTTTCTACAACTAAAGTAAAACCTACCAAAGCCCATTGCTAAAAAGGGAAACATTTGGTTTACATACATTTCTTTTTTTTGAAAAGAAACAGTATTATTCAAATAGGAAGAGCGAAAAACACGAGATGGCCAAGGAGGCCATCTTACAAAACAGAAAGAAAAAGCTCTGCACTACAACACTACTGCTTTCCAATCTAGGTGGATAAGCTGAAAGCTGATATCCTTAAATTCTACAGAAACAGAGGCCCAAAGAGATGCCCAGACTCGGATACGATCCCATATCATCTCTACCTCGTCCCCCATCACATTCTCAAAAATTCTCCTATTCCTTTCCCCCCATATTTGCCAGAAAATTGCCATCATGGCACAGTTTCCCAACACTAAACCCTTCCTCCTCCCACCAAAGAATCTGAACCTGGCTTCCAACACCTCACTACAGGTTGCAAAGTTTCCCCAAGTTATCCCCGTCTCCCGGGATAGCTTAGCCCACAGGGACGAGGCAAAGGGGAAGAAACACATATGGTGGGCTCACCACAACCTCTAAAATAAGAACAACCCAAAAAACAAATTAACAGTTTGATAACTCATATAGATCACTACCAATTATAGAAGAAGTACAAATATGTCAATCTCATAAGTTCAGGAATATTGGCATAAATTTAGACTTGAAGGCAGAGTCTCATAAAGATAAACAAGAGCACTGAAGTAGAAAAAAATTTGCAAATCAAATCCAAATCAGAAGAAGAACAAACTCACCCACAACATCTTGTGATGGCACCTGTCCCTCATTGAGTATTTTCACAATCTTCTTCACCTCATCGAAGGTTCCATTCTACACGCAGATTCAGATTTAAGTAAATCAGCACTTCGTTCAATTAAACTTAAAGCACAAAATGGAAATGCCAAGCCAACAAAAATTGCAGACACAACCGTAGGATCATGGGAGAACACCTTTCCAAATGTATGTTACTCCTTTTTGGAGCCTTGATCACTTGAAGCTATTCCAATAACAGTAAGATCCTTAATGATTGCAAAACCTTGTCCCATTTTTTTAAAACCATGAATCTTACTTATTTTATGCAGTTTGACATTTAATGAACACAAATGGAATGTCTTGCTGTGAACTCCAAATAACTAAGCAATATAACTTGAATGCCTTCGTTGAAATAGATTCTTAAAAAAGGGAAACGCCAAGCCAACAAAAATTGAACTTAAAATGCATGTTCTAAGTAGTTAGCAGGAAGACCCAAAAACAACCGAAGTAATGTGAACTTTCGACTTTAGCAAGTAAGATGAAGAACATTGAAGGATTAAGAGCCGCAACAACTGCACATCTCATATAAAAAATTAGAAAATTAGAATAGATGAAAACCATTTGGTGAACCAAAAACAAAGGAAAACCCCTACATCTATTAGTTGGAGAAACAAAGGAAAACGCCAGAAAACAGAATCAAAATACTTTATAAATTACCATAAAGAACTTTTTTTTTGGGCAGATACGATAAAGAATGTAAGTAGACCAAATACATGATTTACACCAAGTCAACTGCAGCTAGCTGATAATTTCATTGAACCCAACAAAATTAATTCACAAATAAATCAAAAATCCCAAACCAAAATGAGAGAGAGAGATTCATACCATTCACATCAAACCCATCAAATCTAAATGCTTTCGAGAAACAGCATATGTGATCAAAGAAATTCCATTAGGATCCAAAAATTAGAGATAGTAAACCCTAAACCCTTATCAGATCCATAACTTCTCTCTTTAAGTCTCCATTTCTCCTTAAAAATTATCATTTGTGTAGAGCAAACATAAATGCATTAACCAAGGACATGCTGCATCAGTCAGCAGTTCCTATTACTCCATTAATATACATTGCAAATCAAAGCTTTATCAATAAAGTCATTTTGCTCAAAACCCAGATACAGAGAGCTCACAAATACTTGAAAGCACAAAACTTTAATCTTATATAAGTAAAATTCAAAGGCCATTGACACCCTTTAAAACCATTCACTCTCTCTTGCTAACCACCAGGCGTATATATAGAGCCCCACTTTTGGTCTTAACTACCTAATGGGTAAGGATCTCAGATATCTTATACCTTTGATAACTTAATCTTTTGCTCTGTGCAGAACCGTTGCAATCCGTGCACTGAGAGTTGCAAAGTAAGAGACACTATATTGTAAGTCCTTACTAAGCTTTTATTTAATAATACTAACCGTGTTCAGCCATGGTAATTGAATAGATTGTCTTCTTCACCTATGCAGCCTTTATTCTCTTGTCTCTTAGATAGGGTGAGGTCTGTGTTTGAGATGATTGCTGCAAGGGAAGGGACCTCTATTTATATATATGCATCACATCGATACCTTGCCTATCAAGAAGTAATCGTGTGTCCTTGTTGCATTTAGATTAGGTTAAGTTCAATCCATAATATACTAGGAATCCTCTTCACACTTGTTTTCTTTAATAAACTCTATATAAGTGTTTAGATAGAAGACTAAGTTTTGTTTCCTGATCAACTAAGAAAACCGAATCCTCTTAGGATTAGAAGATCACCTTATGTGGACTAAGACAAGATTTGTCTTACATATATTACTTAACAGGTTTATAATTACTATTTCATAGACAATAATTGAATCATCACCTTACTTTTAATATTACAAAACTAACCAGATGTAAATGTATGTAATTGAGTTCCTTACCTCTCCAGCATTAAATATAAATCTTTGCTTGTCAAAGAATAGCAACACTAAAGGAGATGTATCCTGTGTATCCATTCCAGTCCCTAGCAACTGCAAAGAGTAGAAGCATGGCCAAATTATTAGCCCATGAAAAGGAAAAAAACAATAGAACCAAACTCTGCATTCTGAAATTATGATATACAAACTTTTTTAGTTTTCAATAAGTTTCCATTCAACACAAAAATCGGCAAAAATCAGCTTGGTAAATCAAACCCACAAACAAAAAAATTATGAATTTTAATGTTTTTGAATTCTTTCTCGTCATCACTAATGTCCACAAACAGAATTCCAATTTAGAAGTCAGATTTTCAAATCCCACATTTTTCCCAAACCAGTCTTCTTCAAGTCAACTATGCTAAAACATTGCAATTAGTTCCTAGAATCACACTTCCAAATTTTCTTTCCCCTACCAAAACAAAAATTATCAAATTCAAATCCCCAGTCCCATAAACCAGTATAAGAACGAATTTGAATTAAAACCCTGTAGTAAAAGAATGAACATATCTTTAAACAGAGCTACCCAAATAGCAACATATCCTGCTTACCAAAACAGAGCTATCCTAAAACCTGTAACAAAAGAACCAGCATATCCAAATACCGATTTTCAGGGTTTACCAACTAATTTTTAATAACCAAATAGAAAACCTTATCAAAAGCAAATCATATAGTATTTTAATAACTAAATTGTTTAACCTGATTTCATCAAAATAATAACACAATCAAATCAATTTCAGTATTTGGATAAAATTTGCAAGTCAATAACATAGACCCACTATGAGGAAAAATTAGGGATTTGGACTTTTAGGGCAGCAAATTAAAACAGGTCTTATAGTTTAATGAAATAAGATCCAATATATTAGTAACAACAAAAATGAAAAAGAAGAGCAACACAAATCGAATGGAAAGATGAAGCAAAATTTACTTACAGATTAGTGAGAGAAAGAGACTGAAACAAAGAGAAAGTTGGAGTTCGATCTGAAGAAGAAGACCAATGCACGCCACTCCTATAAAAATCGAAGCCTTCAGATAATCTCCAACAGTAGACCGGCATCTTCCATCATTGCCCCGCAACCAGGCCAACCAACCTGGTTAGAAGCGAACTCAGCATCTGATAGAATGAAGGCTCCAAGTCGTTACAATCGAAGGAGAGGGGGGGGCAAAACGGGGAAGAGCAGAAACTAATTAATCAAGGGTAAAACCGTGATTTCACTGTGCTGATGAGAAAAATGAGTTTGCAAAACAGTAAAAAGATAGGGCAGTTTCGTCATTTCACTGTGCTTAGCTACAGTGTTTAGTTGGATTGGGTTTTAGTATATATATAATTTCTTTTAAGAAATAATGCAAGGTCACAGCCGCAAGGGTGGGGAAAGGATATTAAGCGAGTGGCAAACTGAAGGCCTACCGGGTGCTTGAAAAGGAAGTCGCACAGTTACAGTGAGGAGATTTAAGACAATATATAGAAAGAGAAAGCAGAAGGCATACCTTGTAATATTTAAGTAGGTGTGGTCTCTTCAGTTTGAATGTTGGAGTTATAAGATCCCTCTCCATGTCAAAGGGATTTGGTTCCAAGTGAACTGCTTTTAACAACTCAAAACCTCGAAGCTGCAGGAAGGTCACCCAAGTCAGATTGAGTAGACATTAACAAAGCATCGAATTAGAAACAGGGAGTTGAGACAATTATTGTGGGAACCAAATTAAATCAAAACCCTAGGTCAAATAATTCCTTCCATTTGGGAATTATTTGACCTAAATGGGAATTATTCAACCTAATTGGCAGTTACTCAATTTAATTGGGTGTTATCCAATTAAATTGAGAGTTACCTAATTAAGTTGAAAATTGATTTGATTCCTACCCCATTTCCCAATTAAATGAGGAGTTACCTAATCAAATTGGGAATTGATTGGATACCTACCACAATTAGGGATTTGATTTAAATCCATAATAAATCAAATCCCTAAATACACCAACCTCACCAACCTCACCAATTAAGGTACGTCAGAATTACTACTAAAACTCTGCATAAATTTTCCCCTCACAAACCCTAGCCACCTCCTCTCTCTCTCTCTCTCTCTCTCTCTCTCTCTCTTTCTCTCTTTTTTACATAAGGCTCCGGCCACCCAGTTTACACCTTACATATATATCTCCGTACCCTATTTAGCTATTGGTTTTTCCCTAAATCAATTGAACTAACTTAGGCATCAGAGGGCCTTCGGCCAACACCCCCCGGGTGTGGTCCTCTTATCCGATTTATTTTGCAAGGAGAAAGAGGCGGCGAAGAAGAAAGGGGAATCTTTCCAATTGAATATTCTCGTGGGAAAATTTGCTCCCACAAATTGGTGCTTTCATTGAGAGCGCGAAATAATACTCAAAGCATGCTCCAAACCAATTTTCAATCCACCGAAGCCTTACAAACAACCATGGTTGGAAGCAAGAAGACGCGGGGCAAAACCGCCGCGATGGTTCGATCCACGACTGCCCAAAGCCACTCCACCCAGGATCCCGCGATCGACATGGTTGCACCACCACCGCTCACTACCGTGCCACCTACCGGACTTGCAGTTGAGACCACCGCCGTCGCCATGTCAACCCAAGACCCCGTGGCCGGATCTAGCCACCTTCATGGTGCCACCGCCGAGCATGGTGGAACCTCCCATCAAGGTGGGCTCATTGCCGCTGCTGACTTGGGCCCGATCTTGGAACAACTTCAAGCATTCCCTCCATTGCCTCCACGCTCGACGCACGCTCCCGCGTACACCTCCCATGAAACCCTAGCCCATATGCAGTTGGGCTCCACACACTTCTCTCCTCCCGATCCATGAGGTCAAGCAGATCTTAATTTGAGAGTTGACCAGCTAGTTCAGAGAATGGACGACTAAAGCAATTTGATGAGGCAGCTCCTCAACCAAATAAATTTGGCTCAAAACCTTGGCCATGGACAACTAGGCGAAGAGAGAAGGATGGACGAACGCGCCGATAGGTAACTCGATGGGTATCAAGCAGGTCGAGCAGGAGTAAGCAGACAAGGAGAAGGACAACAACGTGATCAGCTTGCCAACATGTCACAAGCGTTCGCAAGCCACACTCAGAGCAACGTGCGTGAAAGGCTGGGCCCACGACTTGACATCCGCGCCCGCCTGGGCCCACAGGGAAATGTTCTTCAAAGGCTAGGCTCCCAGGGACGTCAACCTAGCAACCATCACATTGTAGATCGTGAAGAAAGGCGCTCCGCTGCCCACTCGCAGAGGAACATTCACGAAAGGCTAGGCTCTCAGGGACGTCAACCTGACAACCATCGCAATGTGGATCATGAGGAAAGGCGCTCCGCTGCTCACTCTTGAAGAGTCGATTCTCGTCCACAAGCTACGAAAAATCCTTCTCAAGTGCAGTCCACAAACATGCCGCCTAGGAAGCGCAGCCGAGAAGGTAGAACCTTGAGAATCAACGAGGAGGTCAATCAGCGTCGCCCAAATCGCGAAGGTCACCAGCAAGGCCAACCAGCAATGTGTGCGGAAGACGTGGAGAAGCTTGTGAATGACCGACTTCGAGACTTGAAGACCGGCGGGAACTTCGCAGATGCACTACTCAAGGAGATAGACCAGGCAAACTCTACGCCTTTCACTGCCAAAATTGAGCAGGCTGCTCCCCCGAAGCGATTCTCAACACCTTCGTTTACCCACTTCAAAGGGGACTCCGATCCTGAAAGCCACCTAAAATACTTCAAAAGTGTCATGATCCTCCACAAGGCCGACGACGCGTTGATGTGCAAGGTATTTGTAATGACCTTGCGATGAGCAGCCCAAGACTTGTTCCACACTCTACCATCCGGGTCGATCAGCAACTTCAAGGAGCTGGCTTACGTCTTCACCAAAGAGTACACCTCTTATCGGATGATCAAGAAGAACCCTGATCACCTATACAACCTATGCAAGAAGTCCGGTGAATCCCTTCGAGACTACATGAAGAGATTCAAAGCGGAAAAGGCCAATATTGTAGGATGCGACGATCGGATCGCGTCCTCTGCTTTCAAGAAAGGCCTTCCTGCTAAACACAACTTATACTGCGAGCTGACTATTGCTCCCAGCCAGACTCTGGTAGAGGTCTTCACGACCGCGGAACGCTATGCGCTCTGGGATGATGATCGAATCGCCGCGAAGAAGTCTACTAAGCAGGAAGATTAGCCGACCAAGCGGGCAGGCCAAAGAAGCGACGGGTTTGGCAACAGGAACCAGGACAAGCGCAGGTCACACCCACAAGAGGACACTCCGGCAGGCGAGAACTACACCAAGTTCTCCATCCCCATACATCAAATCTTAGCCCAAGTGAAAGACAAACAATGGGTAAGAAGACTGCCACCCTTGAAGAGAGATCCGGACAAGAGGGATACAAGAAAATACTGTGCCTTCCATGGGACGAACGGGCACACTACAAACAACTGCTTTGTTTGGAAGGCACACCTTGAAGAACTCGTGAGAGAAGGTCACTGCATGGAATTCATTGCGAAGCAAGCCATCCAGCAGATTGAAGATCATGACACCGCCAAGGAGCCACCTCAGAAGGTCATAAGGATTAACACAACCCTAGTCGACTCTGAGGAGTCTGGGCTGACCAGCAAAGAAAAGAAGAGGAAGATCAAACATGCCACTGTGATCTCCCAAATCACGACCGACCTTCCACTAGGGGAAGACGACCCTGTGATCGGCTTCCAGAAGAAAGACCTTATCGCCCTCGACATGCTACATAACGACGCCCTTGTCATCAGCATTCAAATTGCTTAGGCCATGGTCGACCGAATCCATGTAGACTACGGCAGTGCAGCTAATATCCTGCAGCTGGCAGTCATCCAGTAGATGGGCTTGGAAGCGAAGATCAACAAATCAGCCAGATCACTGACCGACTTTAATGGTGCAACAATGGTTACCATGGGCACGATAGACCTCGACGTCTACTCCCCACCTGTAATCAGCTCGCAAACGTTCATGGTCATTAATGAGGTCTCACCATACAACGGCATTCTGGGCAGACCATGGATTGGCAAGATCAACGCCATCACCTCTGCCACACATCAGAAAATCCGCTACCCAATCCTTGGGGGCGGTGTCGGTCAAATCAACAGCGATCAGGCAATGGTGAGGAAATGCTGGGCCCAAGGGCTAAAAAAAAAGCAAGCAAATGCAATTCTTCCCTGTAAGTCAGGCAGATATGAAGGAAGTTGAACAACCGAATCTCGCTCCCTTATAGCAATTAAAGCGACATGACCAAGCCAAGGAAATCTGCCCAGTGGTCTCTCCTGAAGAAGGATGTAAACCCGAAGAGGACGTGGAGCTAATACCCTTGGATCCTGATTAGCTAGACAAAAGAGCTTGGATCGGCTCACGCCTAAGCCTAAACGAAAAGGTGGAGCTGACCACCTTCCTCCAGAATAACAAAGACACGTTTGCATGGTCACCGTCTGACATGCCCGGCATTGACCCAAAGATCATCTGCCATTGACTTCACATCAACCCTGCCATCAAGCCAGTAGTGCAGAAGAGATGTAGCTTCACTCCTGAGCGGGTCGCGACCATTGAAGCCGAGATTGACAAACTCCTAGCTGTTGGCTTCATCGAAGAAGTCTCCTACTCAGAATAGCTGGCCAATGTTATTCTGGTAGCAAAACAAGAAAAGGGCAAGTGGAGAGTTTGCGTCGATTACACCGACCTCAACAAAGCATGCCCTGAAGACAACTTCCCATTGCCGAGAATCGAGCAACTCGTGGATTCCACCTCCGACAATCAGCTGCTCAGCTTCATAGACGCCTACTTCGGCTATAATCAAATCCTGATGCACGAGGATGACAAGGCGAAAACCTTTTTCATAATCAAGAGAGGGACCTACTGCTACAAGGTTATGCCCTTTGGGCTAAAGAAATCTGGAGCAACCTACCAAAGGCTCGTGAATAAAATCTTCAAAGAACAGATCGGCAAAACTATGGAAATCTACGTGGACCAAGGTCTGAAAAATCGATATTATCGCCGAAATATCGGCGAAAATATCGGATTTTTAGAGCTGCGATATTTTGAACACCAACCAATTGGATTTCGTCAGAATGTCGAAAATATCGCCGAAAATATCGACAGCGATATTATCGTGACAATCCAACCTGAAATGGTGATATTATCTCAGTATTATCGAAAATATCGGCGATATCGGGATCGATATTTTCGTGCAAGGCGGAGCGAGGCGGACCAAGGCGTGACAGATCTGGACTTGAACCGGAAGAAATTTTGAGACTGCAAATTGGCTGCGGCTCTGCGAGGAAGACAACTCGCGTGTAATTTTTTTTTTAGGTTTATTGTAATGAAACGACGTCGTTTTGATTGAAGGGTTTTAAAAAAAAACTTAAAGTGAAACGACGTCGTTTCACTTGGAGTGTTTTTAACAAAAAACACACGCAAGTTTCTGTCTTTTTTTTTCCTTCCCTTTATTGTAATAAACTTAAGGCAAGAAGAAAAATACATGAAAAATGCTGAAAATTCTCCTTGTTGCGCATGGAGGGATTTGAACCCTTGCCTCTGTGAGAAACAACCCAGCGCCTTATCCAACTCAACTGTGTACATGTTTGTGATTATATTTTCGGCGTGTAATATTTATAACATCTTTAAAATGTCTGTAAGCTAATATTTATTATATAGGATAAAGTGTAAAATATTATAGTAATTCATTATATATAAATGATTATGGTGTGTTTAATTTTTTTTCATTAATTACTACATATTTTCTACACTCACAGTGTTTGCCAGCTCGCTATATAATCAACCTAAATCAGTTAAATCCATCATGCAATGCATTTCCTTCCAATTTTTTATGATAAACTAATAGATAATTGACTAAATAAACATCCTGCAAAGTTTCAATAAAAATTTCCAAATTTTTCTTACAATTTCCGTGGTTTTTATTCAATTTTTATCGATATCGATAATATCCCGATATTTCCATCGAAAGTTCCGTGTTTTTGGCCTACCGATATTTCCGATACAACCGATATTTAAGACCTTGACGTGGACGACATGCTGGTCAAAGCTCCCAAGCATGCAGATCACATCAAAAACCTTGTTGAGGCATTCAGCCTGCTCCACCAGTATCGCATGAAGCTGAATCCAAGTAAATGCACGTTTGGTGTATAGTCCGACCGATTCCTAAGATACCTAGTCCACAATGAAGGAAATACAAAGTCTGACAAGCAAAGCAGCAGCCCTCAACCGATTCCTCTCGATATCTACCGACAAGTGCAGACCATTCTTTAAAGCTTTGAAAAAAAGGACAAAGAGACAAGTGGGATGAGAAGTGCGAAATAGCTTTCCAAAATCTAAAGACTTACCTCACTTCACCTCCCTGCTCTCAAAGCCAGTTCCTGGTGAAGACTTGTTCGTGTACGTGGCAGTGTCCAAATCAGCCATCAGCTCGACTATCATCCGAGAAGAACTGGGGGCCCTGTTGGTTTTAAAATATTTTTAAGAAGTTCATTTGAATATTAAACATGCATTTAATCAAATTAATCGCAGCGGAAGAAAATGGTGGTTGTTTAAATTCAAAAACAAAACTTCTTCCAAGTATCTTAAGCCATGAACATTGATATGTTTTTCATAAATGAAAAATTCAAGAGAAAGGATAAGATCTAATTACCCTTGAAGCAATTATATGAACCAAGTTGTGTTTTGGTCTTCTCTTGATGATTTTCCTTTGTTGATCTCCTCTTGATCTTTCTCCTCCTTGTGAGCCACAAAAGTATATGGCCTCTAAGTCTCCACACCAATGAAACCTTGAGATGAGAAGAGGTATCTTGAGAATACAAGGATGCTAGTACAAGATTCTCAAGATTGGTTTCAATCTAAACCCCTTTGAAAGAAGATTGTGTTTCACTCTTGAAAAACTCACAACTATCTCTCTTTGATCTCCCAAACCTCTTTGGTTGATGTTGGATTGTGTTTGTGTGTCAAATGAGCTTATGGAAACAATTCCCATACACATGCACTTAACCATTTTCGGCCAAACCCCATTGGGCTTCCAAAATTGGGCCTTATGACACTTAAACCATAATATTTAGGTGTCTTAAGCCCTTGGGCTTGATACCCAACCATTTGGGCTTCCCTCTAACTATTATCGAGGCCCAAATATATTTTTACACGTAGTAAATCATCCACATCAAATCAATCAAATTGATTTCCTCATTCTCATTTGTATTACTCAAAGTTAACCATTTAAGGTGTGCGATCCATTAGGTTCTAATTTAGCAAGGCAGTGGGAAAACATTAGAACTCTTTCTAACCAACTAGAATTAAAACCCCTTTTTAATTCTTCCTTTATTTTGGATTGATCACAATCAGTCCTAGGACTTCCACAAGCCAAGAGTGACATCTAGCAATATATCAAGGCTACCCAAGCTAACCAGAATAGATGAAGAACCTATTCAGTTGGAATTGCAATGCAATACGATCCTTCTCTTATACAATGTTTCAAATCATATTATTAGGGTACGGATTGATTATGTCAAACCCCTAATATGATTTACAACCTCATGTGATTCAAAAGAACTTATACAATGTTTCCAATCATATTGTTAGGGTACGGATTGATAATGTCAAACCCCTAATATGATTAAACTCATATGATTCAATAGAACACAATTAAAAGCCACTTTCTAAATCATGTTCAAGTACTTCGGCCGAAGATTCACTGAATCATATCTTGAAACATTCTCCTTTCTTTATCAAGGTAGAGATTTCTTATTGTACATTCACATGCCTCTATGATGAATTAAGAGATCCCAATAACACATAAGGAAAATCTTTTACGACTTGCCTTTGTGAGCTATCAAAGAGCAATAACGCATCACAAGACAACCATGATGCCTCAGGGCTTGGAACTAATTTGCATTATTGCAACTATGAGTTCTCATTTGACACGTAGATAAATACTCCATATGAGAACTACGGTTGACCGCGTTCAGTGTACTCATTCACTAATGAGCACCCACATACTTGTATTAGTGTCAACTACACAAATGGTTTGAGACTAACCATCCTCCCAATTGAGCATACATAATATGCGCTAATCTTGACGGTTTATCAATGCCCATTTGATAACCTTATGATTAGGAACATTTTGGGATACTACAGTTAGAGATTAAAGGTCTCCCGAATCTAAACTTCTTTAGATTACTTTATCTCTTATTTAGTACACCCTGGACTTTTATTTCTTTACACGACATAAAAGATAACAAAATAATATTGCCCTTTATTTATCATATACGAAATGTATTCTAAGGAGATTACATCAAATGTATTCGCTCTTAGGGCACATTTCTAACAGATAATCCATGCGGATTTTTGAGAGGACGTATGAAAAATGGAACCTTTGGTGGTGTTGATAGAAGCACAAGTCTGCATGCTTCTGTGAGTTTGCAATAAGGGAAGTAAAAAGTGATATGAGAATGTGAGGGATTTTGATTGGAGGAATTTGATTTGAGGAATTTGATGTAGGAATTGGATTTCCTCCTCTACAGGCCGTAAAGTACAATGAAAGCCCAAGATTTAGCAGACTTCATGGCAGAATTCACCTCATCAGCAGAAGAAGAGAAGCTGGTCAACAATAAGAAGGAAAGTTCAAAAGCAACGACACCTTCACTGAACCTGGCCAACCCATAGACATGTGGCAGTTGGGCGTAGACGGAGTGTCGAACCAAAAAGGAGCAGGAGCAGGAGCAGGTGTCGTTTCCCGGCCTCGAACAACGAGGCAGAATACGAGGCATATCTCGTTGGCCTGCGCTTGGCGAATGAGCTAGCGATCAAGAAGCTAGCCATCTACTCAGATTCCCAGTTGATCACGAATCAAGCGTCAGGTGAATACATGGCGAGGCACCCAAGGATGATCTTGTATCTCGACAAAGTCCAAGAGCTATTGAAGGCGTTTCCAAGCTTCACCATCCAACAGGTGCCCCGGGCAGAGAACGCGCATGCAAATGCGCTGGCAAGCCTAGGATTAGCGTTGGATACCCAGTTCAGACGTTCCATCTCGGTCGAACACCTTGACCGATCAAGCATCGAAGAAATAGAGCCAATCGACACAATGCAGATCAACGAGGATCCCAGCTGGCACGACCCTATCATCGACTACTTGATGAATGGAAATCTGCCAACGGATAAGTCTGAAGCTAGGAAGGTCCAGCAGAAAGCTGCGAGATACTACATGCAAGGCGACAAGCTCATCCGCAGATCATACTCCGGCCCTCATCTCACCTGCATAAAGTACCCTCAAACACTTGAGGTTCTTTGCAAAATTCACGACGACAAGTGTGGCAACCACTCTGGGAGCAGATCACTTGCCCAGAAGGCTCTAAGCATAGGCTACTTCTAGCCTACCTAATAAGTTCATAATTTCACACATTTGCATGCCTTCGTTACTTAGTAATTTTGTTTAGGTTCTCTTTATTTCGAGTCACTACCTATGTTTGTGTGTTTTGTAGGTTAAGGCAGCAAGAGATCACATTTGATACAATTCATGCATATTAAGGGCTGATTGGCATGAGAGGAATACTAAATTAAAGACATACCCAATTTGGGCCACACTCCTTGTCTGTCAAGTTTCGAAATTCATCTTGCAAGCCTCATTTCAGCAACTTACACAACTCATATGAGGAGACGTCCTTCATAGAAGTTGTTCAAACGGGTGTCTAGTATAACATATCTGTTTGTGCCTAATAAATCACGGCCATGAACTGGCCGAAGGAGCTCTTTTTCTCGGCTCTGGCACTTTTTCGATAAGCTAAAGTGCAGCGTTTCGCCAAGGTGTTTGGCCTTCCTAAAAGCAAAAGAAAAGTTGCCAAGGCATGATTATCTCGGCCTCAATTGTGAGCCGAGGCCGAGCCCGAGCCCGAGCAAAATCACGGCCAGAAGTGTTAAGGTCAAATCATCACGTGATAGTAGGGTCTCATGCTTCATTTAATGAAGTAGTGCCTGTTTATTGCAGCAAACCCACTGGCCACAAATAAGAATTTAATGCACGAGAGAAGGTGGGAAGTGACTGAAGTCAGGGATTGGCGACAGAAAACAGAGTGATTAGACATAGACATTCTCACAAGAATTCTTGCAGCTTGAGAGATTAGGTCACCAGCTATCAGAACAATAAATGCGTCTCCACGGCCAGAAGCTCAGAGCCCACGATCAGGGCGGCGGCCGAGATTCACCAGGATTTATGGGGTCACAACACCATACTTCACGATCCCAAATGTCGATTGGACTACCCACTTGCTCTAATCAGGCTCCACCATGCAGATTTTAA
>NW_018923374.1:98967-111339 GCF_002207925.1 Prunus avium
GTTTGTATGTATAAGGATCAGGTTCAAAGGACACACAAAAGCCACATCTTTAAACCTTGGATGTTCAAAAGCATTTGACATTAAAAACAATGCCTTTGTATATCGGTCCTGATCCTATTCTAACAGTTTCAATTTCTATTAAAAGATCAGAAATAAACAAGTTTAGTAAGCAGCTAAGGTGCGTGGTTGAAAATAAATATATACCCATTGACGAAACACCATCCGGACAGATTGGCTGCTTTCGTAAGACTTCTCCTCCATCTTTGCACCTTCTCCATGTCATCTTTGAACTCGCATTCATAGTCAGCAAGTGCCTGACCGAAACTGCCCCTTTGATGCCGTACATCCGACGGATTCACCTTGTAAAAAACAGGCCAAACTATTTGCTCCCTTGTTTCTTTACTCTCAAGGATCTTGACCAGTTCATCCAAGCACCACTTCGAAGATGCATAGTTTTCGGAGAACACGATGATGGAAATCTTCGACTCTTCGATCGCTCTGAGAAGGGCCGGTGATATTTCTTCCCCTCTCTTAAGACCATCATCTATGAAGGTTCTAATTCCCTTCCGAGTCAAATTACTGTGCAGATGATCAGTAAAGTTGAATCGCGTGTCCTCGCCTCTGAAACTCAGGAAGACGTCGTATGTCATTGAATGACTGTCGTTTGATTGCGTGCCGGAGAAGTAAACAGGCTGATCAAAGAGCTGGGAAGGGCATGGCCTCTGGGTTTCTTTTAATTTAATAAGAAAGCATCTTATGAGCGAGGGAAGCTGCGAGCTTCAACTTCCTTTGTGAGAACACAGCGAAGTCGATGAAGGTGAAGGGAAGACAAGGAAAGGAAAGGAAACAAAGAAAGAGGAAGGGCCAGTGTTCTTTTGTTGAAACTTCAAACGTCTTTTCCAGTCCATAACGACAAAAGCTCATACGCGTAGTGGAAAAATCCAAAACGACAAAAGCTCATTCGCGTAGTGGAAAAATTTTAAAACGACAAAAGCTCATACGCGTAGAAGTTGGTGTGTTTCAGTGTTGTCCTTTAATTCTACATTAAACTTTTTCTTCTTCTTTTTTGAATACAAGAGATAGTCTAAGATACAAGGGGAGCGGAGTTTTTGCACACACACTAACAAGGTACCACGGGAGTTCAAACCCCCCTGTTGGCAACTTTTTCTTTTTCTTTTTGAGTGGATTTGTTGATGAAAAAGAAACCTAAGAAAGCCACAAAGATTATTTTACATTGGTAGCCATTAATTCTTTATCGTCTTTAACTTCCATACAAATGGTTTGGGGAGCAAATCATTTCTGGTCCAATATATCTGACATTCATACTGAAAGAGTGAATGAATATAGCAATTCTGTGTGTATTTGCAAGCACAAATAACTGACATTGGGACCAATAATATATATATGGTTTCTCAAACCAGAACTTTTCATATTATCTTTATTTTTACACAAACTAACTTGGACGGACTCACAGGGATCTGAATCCAGAGTCTTTGTGGGTAGCACCTGCCCACTATCAGCAATCACATCTTTGGGAAATTGTGGTAAAAAGGTTTTCTCCAGTAGCTTCCGGCTTTCGACATTGCTGTCATACCCTTGCTTCCTTTGCTTCACTGTACAGTTTATCAATACGGTCCTGCAGATGATATTCCAAAAATTATAAACTTAACATTCACTTGACGAAGTCAGCTTTTACTATTTGAGAGAGAGAGAGAGAGAGAGAGAGAGATTTATTTATAGAATGAGGGAGACCCGTTTATGGCATAGCACTTGATCATTAGCAATAGAAATTCATTTCTTTTAAGAAATAATCCAAGGTCACAGCCGCAAGGGTGGGGAAAGGATATTAAGTGAGTGGCAAACTGAAGGCCTACCAGGTGCTTGAAAAGGAAGTCGCACAGTTACAGTGAGGAGATTTAAGAAAATATATAGAAAGAGAGAGCAAAGGCATACCTTGTAATAATATTTAAGTAGGTGTGGTCTCTTCAGTTTGAATGTTGGAGTTATAAGATCCCTCTCCATGTCAAAGGGATTTGGTTCCAAGTGAACTGCTTTTAACAGCTCAAAACCTCGAAGCTGCAGGAAGGTCACCCAAGTCAGATTGAGTAGACATTAACAAAGCATCGAATTAGAAACAGGGAGTTGAGACAATTATCTACATACTTGCTGCTTCTGACCAACACTATTGAGCTCATCCAAAATGTATTTTCTTGCCTTCAGGTTTTGACATAATGATTTAAAATCATCGGTCAAATGATGCTCTGCTGCCCAATCCTCCAATGCCTTTCTGTCAGGGACCACCACAGCAACAAGAAACGACTCAAAGGCTGTTCCCATAAACCCAAATCTGCAAACCAGAGGAAAGTTCAGATATCCACAACTTTAGAAAACAGGAAAACAACCAGAAGGAAATTTTCACAAATTAAACCAAAAATACAAACTCGTCAATGCAGGAAAACAGAGGCGAGTCCTAATGTATGGAAATAGTTCTACTTCTATTGGATGTAGTAACAAGCAACGTACCGATGTGAGAAGAGGGCATTGCAGGTATTTGCTTTCAATGTTTTCCACAGCAACATATTCACCTTGAGACAGTTTAAATATATTCTTTTTCCTATCTATAATTTTCATTGCTCCATTAGGCTGCAATTCTCCAATGTCACCTGCAATCCACTCAAAGTCAAGAAATACCACCTTTTAATGCAACAATTAACCATCAACAAAACATTCTAACATGCACAGTGGTGACATCTTGACAAGCCAAAAGACTGACCATCAAGCAAGTAAATTATTTCATTCAACTGTATGGCTAACTATTGTAAGAATTTTTACCAGTATGAAACCATCCATCAATAAGGACTTCCTCTGTCAGATCTTGTCGCTTGTGGTAACCAGAAAACAAGGATTTTCCTCTCAGGCAAATCTCTCCACGTGGCACACTGGAAAGTGCATCATATCCCATTTCTGGCACTGACTCAAGCCTTGTTTCAATAGTTGTCATGGGGACACCCACAGTTCCCATCATAGGAAAAACATTGCCAATAGACGTAAGACATCCACCACAGCTTTCAGTGAGGCCTACATGTCAAAGAGCTTAACAAGCTGATGGAAAGCTCTTTTTTTAAGGAAAACTTTTATAAACTACTGTTGATGTGCTGTGCATCAAAATTTAAAAAGCTCGCATCACTGACTAGAAAATCTTGCATACATGGTACATCCTAGATCATGCATATATTGTTGTAATTGTAAGTAAATATCTTAACCTTATAAATTTTCCTGTATTTTCAAAATTATGCTTCAGATTTCATCAGTTAAACAATTAATACCAGCTTCTTCGAAGATGAGAATGAATTCATACTAGGTCAAGTCCGCATCACAATGTCTTTTCTTTTTTCTTGGCCAAATATAAAGGTCACTGCAAAACCTATGAAGACTACCTAACACCATTTATATGATTCTATACATTTCCTAGACGACTTAGCAGATATTCATCCAACCATACCATATCCTTGTGACAAAGTACTGCAGGCGGTGACCCTAAAAAATTCCTCCACATGCCTAGGCAAAGGTGCAGCACCAGACAACAGTATACGAACTCGTCCCCCTAATGCTTGTTTTATCTGCCACAAGTAGCACTTTGTTAGAATGTAAAACAGCTATTTCAAGAACGGAATGGTGAAGGATGGGATGACTGACCTTATCAAAGACAAGCTTGTCCAAGGGAGGTGCTGCGTTTTCTTGTGGCAGACCCTTCTCCAGATTTGCCAACTTGCTGTCAATTAAATCTTCATTAGTTTTATTGTAGAGATGCAAATGCAAACACAAATATTTCCATTTTATCGTCACTCATACTAGTTATAAGCATATTGGAACAGCATCTTCCTCAACGCACCGCTAGACGAAACTTTATTAGCAATACCTGCACGACGAAAATTTAAGCCAAATATTTAGAATAACAAAATTCAAGGACATATATCTATATAGTTCAGTATAATGCATGCATTACCAGTGTATATGCGATCATACACTCTAGGGACCCCGCAAAACATAGTAGGCCTTAGTTCCTGAAGGTCCTCCATTAGAAATCTGATATCCTTCAAGTTCAAAGTAAAAAATCACATTGGGAACAAGTTGGTAATGCACCAAGAGAACTTTTGCCAGAAACATATAAGTGTAAGAAAAAGAAATCACTGCAATAAATTACTTTTATTACTTACTCCTCGCCAGAAGCCTATAGAGGAACCCTTGTAGATGCAATAGCTCTCCATAATTTGATCATATATATGGGCCAAAGGAAGAAAGGAAAAATACGAATCTTCTTCTGTACACTGAAATAATCATGTGATCAATTTCAGTGTCAATGTCATATGATTAGCGCGAGGAAATAATCATTGAGTTCAATTGATAAACTTAACAACAAATCATGTTCACAACTTTCTAGAGGTAATACTTCCTTGTAATCACAGAACTTGGAAAGAGAAACCAAAAGTTAAAATAAAAAAAAGGTGCAAATAAGAGGCAGCATAATCATTAATTTGGAAACTCCAAGGATATATATCGTAAAAAGGCTAGGAAACTCATTTATTATGAAAATAGTAATCTATGTTCAGTTGTTTACCACTTTATCTGTTAGAAAAAGTATTTGCTCCACAGACAATACTTCTGCCATAATTGCTCCATTAGTAATAATAACACCTTTTGGTTCTCCAGTTGTTCCACTTGTGTACATTATAGTGCAAATGTCAGTCCTCTGTTTTGGAGGTAGTTCACAATCTAAATTTCCCTGAAAAAAGATGAGGAAAGGTGGTTCTACATTATTGAAAACCATTTGACCAATCTTTTACCAAAAAAGAGAATTTATATGAGAAAATAGTGTTAACAAATTACCAACTGAGAGAATTCCTCCCAAGAAAAACAAGATACCCCCAGTCCTTCAGCTTCCTCCTTTTGCGTGCTAGAAAAATTTGCAAAGCTAACAATTGCTGAACAAAACAAATGCATAACTGAGATACCATCCGTTGAAATTTCACCTTAAACTTCAAGTCTCTAAGGAAATAGCATATGACCTACTTTTTAAATGCGTAGAGCAATTTGGAAGGCATGACAGAATCTGCACAAAGCATTTCGATATGAGCAGGACATTATGAAACAAGAGAAAGAGAGCCGGAAACAACTAAAATACCATATATTTATTAAACTAATGAGGGTCAAAATACACAAAGCCAAGTTCGTCTTTATATTTATATTGAGGTTTGATGCCATGGAATTGGATTAGGAAGATTTTAGTACCACGGTATCAGAAATCAGTAGCCTTGAACATTTAAGTAATTATGATGATCCTATAAAGAGAAGGTACTCATGATCATGAGGAAATAGATAGAAAGATAACTTACAGCAGGGATCTTGTTCTCTTGAACAAAAGCTATGGAAACTTCAGCATGATTGATGATGAATTCAACTGCATTAGCACCTGTTATACGTAAAACCATGAAAAGTTAATGTCATATATTCAATCGAACTCGACCACCATCATTGGAGTCCAATTGCTACTGGAAATTATATTGCGGAAGAAAATGTATAGAAACTCTAAAACTCACGGTGATATAAGCACTGATGATCATTGACAAAGAGAAAGAAAACATACCAAGGGTGTCATACAGCGGAACATAGGTTATGGCATGGCTATTACAGGCCTGTAAAACATCAAGAAAACACAAAAGCATTACAGTTATTCAACCGGTCAAAGAATTTCCTTCCGATATTGACAACTTCTCCCTTCAAGTGAGCAATGCATGAACATGAAGCCAATCATGATCCATGAAAATAGGAAATACAGTATTTACCTCCATTGCAGTAAGCCACTGGGGGGAGTTTGATCCAAATATACCACAACGATCTCCCTGTATACATTTAAAAGATACAAAAATATAAAACACCAATGTCAGTTTCCTTCTATTTTTTTCCTTTTGCTATGATAAACACCAACCTTTCACAGCTACTACTTTCACTAACAACTTGCATCGACTCTAAACAACATCACATTACAATTATAAATCTTTTCTTTTCTTCATTCACAACATAACATATTGCATGTCAAACTTTAATGCAAATTACAATAACACATTAATTTATGCATTCATACACACACATATATTCTCAATAGGCACGTGACTTACAGGATTGACACCGCGGCTCCTGATGGCTGAACCCATTCGAATGGCTGCATCATGAACCTCTTGATATGTAAGCCATACATAGGGACCCACCTGCAATTTCCATTAAACAAATTCAAAATTGGCATTTCATAAACTTATTTGGAAAGAAAAAAAAGAGCTAATGGGTTTCAATGGGTTCGTGCTGTTGCTCAAAAAGAAGGTACCTTTGTGGCCTTGACTTGACGCCGACCAAGCATTGGATTGTTCGGATACTTTTTCGCAGAGTCGCTGCCAGTAAAAGCAGAGTTTCAGCCATGAACTCACGCTAGGAATTTGAATTACAATATGTTTTGAATTGATTGCAATTTTCCAGTGATTTTAAGCTTTCTAGAAAACTAAGAACAGGGTTTGTGCTATTCGAGTTGCAGAGCGTGGATTAGTAGAAAAGCAAGCTTCTTTTTCTTTGTTTTCTGCTTCAGCTTCTCTAACATTTCTTTTGGCTGACCACAACCAGAAAAAAACCTTTCTTTTCGATCAGCACGACATGACGTTTTCTATCCCATTTTAGTATAGTAGTAAAAAGTACGGGGAAATCATCAAATGGCCTATTAGCTCAGCTGGTTAGAGCGTCGTGCTAATAACGCGAAGGTCGCAGGTTCGAGACCTGCATGGGCCATTCTCTTCTTCTTTTTTGGTTAATTTTTATCCCAGAACAAACTGTCAAGCTAGATCGATCTGCTTAAACACAATTACCTCCTTTTCGTTCTAGCTTCTCCTTTTCTCCCGAGTATCAAAGTGAGAATATTTAAAACAAGACAAAAATGCAATTTGTTTCTACATCATATCCAATATAAATATGCCAAATTTTCCGGGAAAGTTTTTGTCCATTTACTCAGGATCCAAACAAACATTTAAGCATGCATTCACAACAAAAATGTGACACTCAAATTAACGTAAATTATTAACCCCGTAACACATATAACGCACGAGACATGCAAGTGCAACAACAGCAAGTAATTCCAAAATGGGATGAGAGACATACCTGAGAAACTGCCATGGAGACTCCAACCCCTCCGGCAACTCCATGAGCCCATCTTTAGCATAAATGCTCCTGTACACAGGCCCCGCCGATGGCCTCCCGTCTGCGGCCGGCCTTGATTCTTCAACCTTCACTATAAAATCCATCAACCCTTTTACCCGACTCAGCTAAGTAAGCAAGCTAGCTAGCTAAAATGAAAGAACCTATACAAGATGAAGAGATAGCTAGCTAGAACGATTTGGATAGCTATGGTAATATTATGGTGTTGAAAGCTTTTTGGTGAATGTTATAATTAATAACCAGAACCAGAAAGGGAGGTGGGACGGTTTGGTACAGCTGAAAGCAATAAATTCTGGTTTTTCCGCTTTAGGAAAAAATATTCATATCTTCACCAATTTATAGCGGCGTTTATGAGGGGAAAGTCTTAAAGCTACCAGCTAGCGGCATTTATAATGGTAGATGAAGTTTGGTGGGTGTTTCGAACTTTTTTTTTTAATACAAGTGATAGTCTAAATTACAAGACGGAGGGGTGTTTCTCACATATACTACCAAGGTATCATAGGAGTTGAATTTGACTGAGACCACTAATTTGCAGGTCAAGACTCTTTTGCATTGAGCTAAAGCCGATTGGCATTAACTTATTGGAACTAGTGCTTGTTTTTGTAAAGAAATTTGGTCTTTCTATTTTGTTGGTTTTTTGGTGAGCTGCCTTGTGGTACATTTTGGTGAAATGGGTAGCCAAATTAGAATGATTCATCAATTATTTGAAACAATTTCCTGATGCAGGCATGTTAATTATAGTAACTATTTTCTTTCATGGTGATGTCATGTGGATCATGAGCAATAAATGGTGCAACAATTCACACAAGATCCAGCTAAGTTGAAGACCAAGTGGTTGGAAAAACAATATTCAGACATTTGTATACTTGATCTGCTGGATAAGATTTCCAATCTTTGTTAATGTTGATTTAAATATTTGGTTAGTATAACTTGTTGAATACCCTCAAGATTTTAATATAATTAACTTTGCCCCAAGTATTTTTCTATTGTGTCTTTAGAATTAAGGACCTATAGTTAAATGGAAAATTGTAAATTGATCCTTTAGATTTTGATGTTTGTAAATTGATCCTTTAGGAAGAAAAAAAAACCATATTATATAATATATAATATGTGCAGGTGGGTGAGATTGGGTATGAAAAAAAGAAATTAATGGTAGATTGATGCATAAGTCTAAGCAGTCCATGAAAATGGTTGTCTGTTGGACTAAACTCCCAACAAAATTTGTGACTCTGTTAGACATTTGGTACAGCAATGTTTGAACCTTGACAAGATGACAACATCCTGATGATATCTGACAATTTGAAACTTTTTTTTTTTTTTACTTTTTTAAATTGAAAGATTAATTAAAGTTGCAACCTAAGCCCAAGGTAGCTTTTCTTTTTTCATTTTTCATTTTTAGTTTTCAACGCATTTGAGTCTATTTATGTGAGATTTTTGTTATTTTTATGAACATACGGGGTAAATTGGGCTCAAAGTAAATTCGGCCTGAACTACACAATGGGCCTATAGCTTTGATTCTGGGTTGGTTTATTGTTGAAAGGTTCAGTTTTCATTCAAGTCCAGAAGCTGGCTGGCCTTAGTTGGGCATTGTTTTTCCTTGCTCTGTCAGCCCATTTTTCAAGTCATGTATCCAAATATGATTATATATATACTGCAAGAGTAGCAGCAGCAACAGGGGAACAAAATTAACCAAAAACTACCAAACAGCAAAACCAGGCAGCCCCCGTAAAAGGAAACTGAAATTCTACAGATATCAAAAAGGAAGCAGCCAAAAGAAACCATAAATCTAATTTAGCAACCCAATTAAAGCAAAGAACTCTGCCTGCAATTCAATTTCAACCCCAAAAATTCTTTGTTCTAAATTACACGATCCATGCATCAACAAGGACCAAATCAAAATGCTACAATATTACACAGAGATCTAAAACACCAAAAATTACCCAACTTGTGGCGTTGACTTTCCCCAGTGTGGACGACCGACCACACATTCTACCAACCCACTAAAGTCAGTGAGATGAAAAGAATGACAATGACGAGTACAGAAGAACACTGAACCCATTGCACTTCTTCACATCCTGCTCTTTCTCTGTTTTCTCTGCCTAGTGCCTACCCCCAAAAAAAACCTAAATCAACCCAAACCCCCAAATTGCCACTACACTTTAGCCCTAACCCTAGCTCACATGGCATTTTGCATTATTGTCGGTAGGTTTTTGCTCTAACACAAATAAATGGCGCCAAAACCCATTAAATCTCTCTCATTTATGAGCCTCTCTATAAAACCCCAGTTTTTTGTTTTGTTTTGTGTGTTTTTCCTGCTCTCCTTCTCTCTCGTCAATTCTGGGCATTTAATGCCTCCTCACTCCTCAGCTCCCAATTAATGACCGCACCAGCCTTCATTTACTCTCCGACTCTCCCATCTCCCACCGTCTGTTTTCCCCCCTCCCTCGCTCGCTCCATCCCCTCCCTCCACGTGTCTCTCCAGAATTTAATCGTTCCGATCTTTTCTTTTGGTTTCTATCTTCTGTTAAACCTCTCTGGCGATAACAACGCCTCTGGATCTCCGCACCGGAGGCGGCTCGACGAGAAAGCTGACATCGCCGACGATCTCATGAACATCGGGCTCGTCATCGACTTGCTCCGGCGAGACGATCCTCCGGCCCCTCCGCCGGAGAATCTCGCGCTCGGCTCCGTCAGCGGGAAGAAGCATTTCCGGCGGAAGAAAGGCGATTTCATATTCACGCCGCCTCTGTACGTTGACCTGAAGGAGAAGACCCGAGGCTTAGTCAACGACCCGAACGGCGACGGCCGCTTGCTCCAGAAGCTTCCTCTCCGGTACCGCCACGGCGACGCCGTCGCTGGCTCCGTCACCATCATCCTATCCGCCGACGCCGAGCTCCGCTCGAATCCGAACGAGTGCGATCGCTTCAGGACGAAATCTCCGCCGTTGATCCGATAATCATCCCAGTAGTTGGAGCTCCTCCTCGGCGACCGGTCCTCCGCGCACCGTTCGATCTCGGTGACGATCGAATCGGAATCCCGAGACGCTGGAGCTTCAGCAAGCGGCTCGAGCGCGATGCTCCGGAAAACGGCGTCGTCGAGGCTCGGCCGGATCCTGGCTGCCATCAACGGAACGAACGGAGACTCCGGGCGGAATATTCCGGCGCGGCAGAGAGGACAGTTGGCGTGAGATCGAAGCCACATGTCGATGCAGTCTACGTGAAACACGTGCGAACAGACCGGAAGAGTGCGAACGTAGTCGTCGTCTTGGAACTCGATCAAGCAAACAGCGCAGTCTTTACTGAGAGGATTATTCAAACCGGTCGACGTCATTTTGGACGTGTAGAGAGAGAGCGGGATCGTTTTGATGACCGACTCGTCGAGGCCGTAGGGAGAGAAGGCGTGGAAGGCGAGGTCGGCCGGGTCGAACGACGAGTCGTACCGTGGAGAGTCGAGGTCGCCGATGGAGGAGGGGAGGTAGGAGCGGCGACGACGGCGGCGCCAGCGTCGTTGGAGGCGGAGGATTGGCGGGATGACGTGTTGGGAGATGAGGCGGGAGTAAGTGACGATTAGGAAGGCGGTGGCGACGACGACCACCATGGCGATTAACGGCGGGGAGAAGTCGATGGGGTACTTGGACGGCGGAGATGATGCATGGAGTGAGGTGGCGGCGGTGATGATGGGAATGGATAGGGTGGGTGCGAGTGCAGGATATGGCGATGGAGCTGGAGCTGGAGCTGGAGCTGCAGCAGCAACCATTTTTATGGCGTTTATCAGTGGAATGAAGTCATGCTGTTTTGAAGGAGAAGTGTTTTGTGGGGAAGGAGGGAGGGGTTTAATGGTTACGGTTGACTGTTTAGTCGTTTTGTTTGCTTTTTTTGTTGCGATGCGGTGCGTTTCGGGAGGTCGATGCCTACGACACGTTACGACACGTCAGCGTCAGTGAATTTAAGGCCGCGTGAAGCTGCTATTTTCCTGTGCGGGTTGCACCACGTTGCTGTCCACGTGGACTATTTCTTTTTTGGGTTCGTATTTGTGTAAATTCCTGAAAAGACCAAACTAACCCCAACAACCGTTGTTGAAAAATCTCAACTCAAAAGTTTGTCACACACAGGCTTACAGTCTACTATAATGAATTCGCAACTTAATTGTTGACCAGTTATGTCTCGATTCCGTTTTGTATCTTGTGAAGAAGAATATTTTTTTTGGTAAGTCTTGTCAAGAAGAAATCGGAAGATAATGTATGGATAAATGTTTTTGGTTTTTTCAACCAAAAAACTGGAACATTATAATATATATATATATATAAATCATGGCATGGTTTTCAAACTGAGAAATTTTTGCATGTTCTCGTGGTATACCATGTACATAAGATATGTAGAAATTTTTTATTTTTTTTTTAAATTTTAAAAAGAGTGTAGTAAGTTGGAGTATATTTCCACATGTTTTATGTATATGGGATGGAACACCAGTTGGCTGGTGTACCCATAAATTTTTACAATAATTGAGTTATTTACACTAATGCCATTTGAGGTTTTCGGTGTTTTCACAGAACTCCTTGATGTTACGAATATCCCCAAAGGGTTTAAATTGTTTTTAGAAAACCCCTTCTTGTTGATTTTTTATCCAAAATTTGACAATTTATATGAAAAATTTATCCAAATGACAGAGTTACTCATTGAGATTAGATTGTATACACATTCATTGAGGTTAATTTTGTCATTTGTATAAGTTGTTTTTAATGAAATCGTCCAAAAAGACTTGGATGAACAATCAACGAGAAAGGATTTTGTAAACCTCAGGATGTGTTAGTGTAAATAACTCATAAATTAAATTGACGTGGTTTAAGAAAACTAAAAAATATAAAAAGTTTGGTCAAGAATGATTTTTGGTTTTGGATATGCAAATAAAAGAAAGAATGGATGGGCCTCCAGTAGGATTATTGGGCTATTTGGATGGTGACCAAGCTCACATTTCAAGGCCTTGAACCAACGGATTCCGCATTAGTCGAATCAAATATTGTAATGCAATCTAATTAATATCCATTAACACTAACCATCAACACTAATTATGGATGCTCATGCCCAAGACAACAACAACCCTCGTCGGATCAACTGGCGG
>NW_018923376.1:5124-21904 GCF_002207925.1 Prunus avium
ATTTATGATTTATGAATTTTAAAATTTGAAAAATTGTTATTTTACTTATACATATAGGGCCTCATCAGCTTTCTTTGCATAGGGCCTCCATATCTAATGGACCGGCTCTGACTCAAATCTTTTCAAATTTGTAACGCGTTGCTTGGAGATCAAGGGGTCACTTCGTCCACACACACAAAAAGGGGCCATTTGGGGGAGTTAGAAATTTCCAAGTTGTATTTCTAGAAACCACTCATTAATTATTCATTTAGACTCTTAAAAGGATATATCATATAACCCTTTTCCTCATCATTGTCTTTTGTTTTCCTTTCTTCCCCCAAACAATCACCGTTGGACTTGAACCAAAGAAAAATTGCAATATCAAGAAAACCTCAAATAATGAGAAAAATCTACATAAACTTCCATTGAACTTCCAGGTTGCCGGTTCCTTTGTAGCAAAGTTAACTGGAATAGTTCTAAGTGGCTCTTTCTACTTTAACACATAGCAAAGAAAGCACCTACTAAGTACATGCAAAAACACCCAACTGAAGCATATAAAATTAAATCTAACAATGATTATGGCATGCAATATATATATATATACAAAAACACCCAACTGAAGCATATATATAAAATTAAATCTAACAATGATTATGGCATGCAATATATATCTGGCAATAATTCCGATGGGAAATTTGTACAAACTGTGAAAGTCGTACGCTTTTGTTATCAATGCCTAAGGGTCTGAGCTCAGGAAAAAAAACATATATATATATATATATATATATATATATATTTAAAGGACCCGACCCACCCAGGCGCGGCCTAACTCCCTGCCGCCTCCCCCTAACAATTAGGGTTAAATTGCGGCAGTTCCTCCCGCCTAGGCCGATTTTTCGAACACTGCTACCAGTTTACTTTCTTGGGGTTTTCTGCCTAATCAAATGCGGCGTTTATAACAGAAAGCGAATGTGCCGCGAGGAGCTCGGTATCATCACTGAAGTCGGAGGCTGAGGCGTCCTTCATCTGGTCTAGAACCATGCAATGCAAGTACCTGCTGTGAATATTTCCAAAGTGGGAAAGTACAGCAACCTTGTAAGACGAAGCTTCAACCTTGCATGAAGGGTAGCTGGGTGGATACCCTGAGCAGTGGGCCCACATTACTCAAGTGGATCAAACAGTGCGTCTCATCTGAGGTAGAGAAAATAATAGTTTGGAATATGCAAAGGAGGTGTAATTGGCAATGGGAATGCCATGTGAACTCGTGAAGGAAATTCTAACGTGAGAACCCAACTATAATGAAGAAGTCAGAATTATGAAGAGTGTAATGAAGACCAAGGATTGCCATGTTTTAAAAGGAAAGAAACCCAAGACTTTGACATTGAAAACAAAAGCCCAAAGAAATTGAAATGGTCCATGTTCAAAAAATAAACATCAAGAAATGGTCCATGTTAGGTGTTCGCGACACGCTGAAAGATGAAATTGACATTGAAAACAAAAGCCCAAAGAAATTGAAATGGTCCATGTTCAAAAAATAAACATCAAGAAATAGTCCATGTTAGGTGTTCCTGACACACTGTAAGATGAAATTGACATTGAAAACAAAAGTCCAAAGAAATTGAAATGGTCCATGTAAAAAAAAAATATATCAAGAAATAGTCCATGTTAGGTGTTCTCGACACGCTGCAAGATGAAATTGACATTGACTCAAATTGGGAACATGCATGGCAGCTGCGCCCAACTGAAGGGTAGACCTGTTGACTTGACTCCATTGCCACTCGAGTTAGAGTCGGCCCATAGCATGTGCGGGCTGTGCGACCGCACAGGGCCTCCAAAATTTAGGGGCCTCCAAATGTTTTTAAAAGTCCAGCATTATATTATATATTTTGTTATTCCAAAAATATTATTATTATTTCCTAACAAGCAAATATTTGTTCCTTCTTGATTCTTTTGTCTTCCATCCAAACACAAAATCTTCTTTACTCTTTGGCAAGTCAAAAGGCGTGTTGCGTGCATCTCTGCTCTCTCTCTCTCTCTATCTCTCTCTCTCTCATATTAGAATTTAGAAATTATATGTTGCATTTGGAATTAGCCATCATATGATTGCAAGAAGTGTGCATCTTTAGTGTTGCTGGTTTTATAGTATTTGCTTCATTTTGCTAGGTGTAGTTCTTTTGTATGCAAAAGAAAATTGAATAGATGTGAGTATGTGAAAATAGACGAAGGATGATCTTGATTCTATTTGTGGGTTCTAATTTAATTGATGCCACATAATGATTTCGGTTTAATTTATGATTTATGAATTTTAAAATTTGAAAATTTGTTATTTTACTTATACATACAGGGCCTCATCAGCTCTCTTCGCACAGGGCCTCCATATCTAATGGACCGGCTCTAACTCGAATCTTTTCAAATTTGTAACGCGTTGGTTGTAGATCAAGGGGTCACTTCGTCCACACAAAAAAAGGGGCCATTTGGGGGAGTTAGAAATTTCCAGGTTATATTTCTAGAAACCACTCATTAATTATTCATTCAGACTCTTAAAAGTATATATCATATAACCCTTTTCCTCGTCATTGTCTTTTGTTTTCCTTTCTTCCCCCAAACAATCACCATTGGACTTGAACCAAAGAAAAATTGCAATATCAAGAAAACCTCAAATAATGAGAAAAATCTACATAAACTTCCATTGAACTTCCAGGTAGCTGCTGGTTCCTTCGTAGCAAAGTTAACTGGAATAGTTCTAAGGGCATGTTTACGTATCAGTAATGGGTATGGGAGGAAAGGGAATGATTTCGATTCCTGACTTCCCCTGCGTTTACTTGCAATCAGGAATGAAAAAATAAGTGGGCTCCACCTCAAAATCCGTAATCACATCCCCTCAAAACTAGGTATCAGATCAACTAGGGGGGAGTAGTCGATACGATTCCCATTCATGTTTTCTCTTATTAACTTCCAAAAATACCCTTATCACTTTACCATAATTCCAAAACACCCCAAACCGTAAAATAAAAATAAAAACTCATGCCAAGAAATTCCAAGACGCTCCAACTTTTTTTTCACGTTAGCTTTACAGACACAACCTCCCAGAAGCAGTAGCAATGCCTTGTGCTATGTAAGTCATTCTATCTATCTGTCTTCTTCTTCTTCTTCTTCAATCTTCTATCTTCACATTCATCACAAAAACAAAGTACGGTCATGGATAAAGACTTTTGTGGAGATTATTAATCCTTTTTTTTTGGTAGTATAAAGATATTATTAATCGCATGATATTATGTAGGTTATTATTATTTGATTGTTTACTACTTACGTAGGTGAAAGATATATATTTATTGGAGTTTATTTTTTTGTTTGAAATTGGCTCTAGACAAAGATGTTATTAACATTATCATTGAACTCGGCTCTTGTTGTCGCATATATATTCCTCATGTTTACACCGCCTTACTGTTTTGCTGCAGGATTAGTTTGGTCTCCTTAGCCAATTTGAGAATTATATATATGTGCTGTGGTGAAAATGTGCAGGGCATTTTAGTAATCAAATTAATTTGGATTCTTATTCATGAAAATTAGTAAACAATAACAATGGGAATCAACCCCATTCCTTTGCAAATTCCATATGTTTAGTAAACAGCTTAATGGAAATGATTCTTTCTATACCGATTCAGTAGTTCCCCGATTCCTAAATTCTCTGATTCCTTACTTTCTCCATTACTGATACGTAAACATGCCCTAAGTGGCTCTTTCTACTTTAACACATAGCAAAGAAAGCACCTGCTAAGTACATGCAAAAATACCCTTTCCTCCCCTTTCATGAACAAACACAACCAATAAGAAAGCCCTATTAAAAAGACAAGGAATTTGATCATTTCAATTTTCCAAATGCAAATCACTTAAGCTAATTTCGAGAAGAAAGGCTAAAACCCCGAGGTAGGAAAGAGCTAGTACCACCCATGCTATTGACTAAATAGAAGAGTCAAACAACTTATACGAAACAGACAAACCTAAAACCTAACCACAAAACCCTTAAAATAACATCCCATCACTCCGTAGGTACTGTCAAAGAAAAGAAGTCCTCATATGATCTAGAGAAAGCATCCTAATTATTTGTACAAAGTCAAAAACATACTATGGGTATCAGAATAGATCCAACCAATTACCCAATCGCAAAACCATTGAAACACATCCCATCACTACACATGTATTGTCAAAGAAAGCCTCCTATGATCTAAAGAAAGCATCATAGTTCTTCGTACAGAGTCTATGATCTAAAGAAAGCATCATAGTTCTTCGTACAGAGTCAAAAACGCATTGTGAGCATAATAACAGATCCAGCCAAACACCAACTAACACCTCCAATTTTCTTGATCCAGAACCCTATTTGACAAGCAAGGGAGACCAAGGTTGGCCTCTTAGCCTGAAGAAATTTCTAAAGAAAGATATTCATAGTAGGAACGTTCATCAGTTGCCAAGCCCACAAATGTTCCATAAGAGAATAATTAGGGAGACCTTGGAGACCCCTTGAGGCTAGTCTCCTCCGCCTTGTCAACAAAATCATCAATACAAAAACTACGCTTACTAGAAAAAGACATGTCACTAACAATCAGATGCCTAACACCAGTTTCCACAGGCTTCTGATTCCCGCTTGGTGCCGCATACTTGTCATCCCCTTGAGCAGAAGAGATGGTGGTCACCTTCATAGCTTTAAGATGGAGCCCCCTCACCAGCGACTGCCTCCTTGGAAACCCAGAAAGGAAGAAGGCGCAGCTACCCCACAAAGAACAAAAGAGCAACAACAAAAAACGTAGTACCCAATACACCAAGAAGAATCCAGAGAGACAATCAGAGAAGACTGAGATAGACAACGCAGAGAATGAGTAAAAAAAACTGGAGAAACCCTAAAACTAGCCATCAAGGCCCTCCTCGCATGAACGAGAGAGCGACCGTGTGGTAAAATATATGTTTGTGGAGGTGAAAAACGTGTTTCACATATTGAGTTTGTCTTTTTTTATGCTAGTGATGATGATATGTGCTACGTTTTTATACTAGTGATGATGATATGGCCCCCAAGAATGTTGATGGTGAGGAAAAAGTCCAATGGCCTTTCAAACATGAAGAGTTTTTTTTTATACATTTATTGCATGATCATGTGAAGAAGGGTGACTTGCAAGCATCAACCTTTAAAAAGAAAGTTTGGCCCGAAATAAGTGAGGAGTTGTTAGCAAAATGTGGAAAAAAAATGCACTATTAAGCAACTTAAGTCTAAGTTTAATAGGTTGCAAATTGCACATCGTGAGTTCTCGGATCTAATTGAGCACGTTGGATTTGGGTGGGATCTTATTGCTAACACAGTCACTGCCTCAAATAATGTTTAGGCTAGTTACATTAAGGTATACCAAGTCTTTGTTTTAGTGGTTTTTTTTTTTCACTTCACTTCACATAGTTCAGTGAATTGCTTGTGATGTATAATTTTCATGGTTTGTAGAGTAAGCCAAGAGCGAAGCAATATCGCACTCAAGGTTTAGTGCACTATCAGCTTTTAGGGAAGATATTCAACACCACTACTGCAACCGGTCAGTTGCGTTATGCCTCTAATCAACTTCCTCCTAACTCAAATAAAGACCGTGAGTTAGAGAAAACTTCCTTAACATCAGTGTTCACATTGATGTTGACTTGGATGATGATGGTGTTAACCTGGAAATTGATCATGGTAAAGGAAAAAGAAAGTGTGTAACTGCTACCCCAACCGAACGTCATCCAAAGAAATGAGATAAAATGGAATCTTATTTGGAGGTTTGCAGTGAAGTTATGAGTCAAAGATTACAAACAATTCAAAAGGAAAAGAGTCTTGAAGCATCTAGCACCTCCAATGAGATGTATTATATTGAAGAATGCATCAGACTTGTTGAAGAAATTGGGGATATTGATAATGACACATTCAACAAGATGCTAGAAAAAATTGTGCTTGTTGAATGGAGGAAAATATTTGTTACAATGTCGGATGCTAGGAGGAGAGCTTGGTTAGCTAGTCTTTAGGAATACTAGAGATTGTGGTTTTTCTTTAGTTGAGATTATGAATATCTTTTATATGTTATTTGAGTTTATGAATTTCTTTTATATGTTATGGATAGTCTTTGTGTTAGTTGAGATCGTGGATGTACTACTTATGTGTTATTTGAATTTATGAATTTCTTTGATATGTTATTATATTGATAGATAGTCCTTGTGTTCTTTTATATGTTATTAGTATACTTGTGGACTTCTATGTGTTTCCTCAGGAGCATTTCTTATAAAACTGTCAATTTTTTATATTTATAATAAAAGCGCATATGTGCTAAGTGCTGAAGTACTTCCTAGAGAAGCAATCCCAAATGAGCCCTGAGATTATGGGTTAAACTAAATAGGAGGCTTTGGAATAACACTGATAGTGAGCTTATTTACACCATATTTTTAGTTACCACACTTCTCACTACATCTCTCATGAACTCAGGTACTAGAATGGAATCCACATATGTAAGAGACGTGATCTAACAATTATGCGGTACATGTATTCATCAGTAGCTGCATCACTTTGAAAAGTAATTGGTTTTCAATTGAATTGAAGTAACAGAGGAGTTTTACAGAGGCAATTATTCAAGCATGTTTCACGGTAACTAGAGAGATGTTGGAGCAGACGAGGATAATCTAACGTGTACAATGCATCTATAAGGGGTGGAAGAATTAGTAATTTCCTATTTAGGCAAACTAACTACACCTTTACGCACAAAATATCAAGAACACAACATTCAAACTGGTAACCAAGCTTGCACCTGCAGTGATCTTCCCATCAGTGTGCCAAATCCAGTCATGGAGAACCACATGAAGCGGGATTGGGATTGAGGGACCAAGTCGAAGTTCCTGAAACACATTTTGAAGGGAGCATAAATAACACTAGCCTCAATTTGCTACAAGGAACATACATAAAAGTAGTCACAGTAACTAGTTCAAATATTATGATTACTCATAGAAATTGGTTAGAGATGTAAATTAACTCCAATTAGTAAGTAACATGTTCAATTATGCTCAAAATGGGGTTCAACTTAGATAGATGTGGAGTGGTGGATAATGTGTGAAGACGTGGGCCTTTAGCATGTGTACGTGCCTTCGGCAGTCAGTGACATTCAACGTAAGTAAAGTAAATAAGCATGTAGAAGACAAAGTATACGTGGTTCACCCGAATGATGGGCTACGTCCACGGAGAAGGATGTTCTCATTATGATAATGTTTGTTTACATTTGTACAAGGGGATTAGATCCAAAGATAAAGGGACGAAGGCCCAAGGCCTAAGGTACAAAGCTCAAGAGTCCAAAGCCCAAGGGTCAAGACCTAAGACCCGAAGACCAGAAGAGAGAGTCATGTTTTAAGGGGAGAGTAGTCTTCTTTTATAGGTGAGGGGAAGTCTCCATCTCTTGTAGTTTTCCGATGTGGGACTCCTTGCCTTACTTAGAGTTGTGACTTGTGGTAATGCTTATTTGGCTAAGGTCTCAAAACATGGCATGTGGATGATCTAGCCTAGCTAGTTGCTCGGCTACTTACGGTACCAACACTTAGAAATCAACCTGTGATTATCAAAGTCTTTAATTTAATATATAGCAAGACTGCAACATGTGACAATAAAATTTCAACTTACTGGAGCAAGTTCTTCAATGAAAATTGCCCGGTTTCCATCCTTCTCGAAAAGTTCAGATGCACATCGAGCATTTTGTTCCCAGCAATCAAGTGCCTCTAGTTGATGAACGCTTAATGCAGCGGCACAGAACTCTTCAAAATCCGTTCTTCTGTATATTGAAGTGCATTTGCCTGTCATAGAATCAGTGCTTTTACAACATATGAGACCTAACACAATAGAAAAAGTCAAGGAACATCAAAGCAAACAATTAGCAACCCAAATTATTACCGATGCAATGAGAGATGCCATGCCAACAACTAATCCATAAACTTTCAGAAAGACTGCCACATCCCCCCACCCAGGCACGGTCCTACACCCAGGCTAACCTGGGCTGTAGCCTAGGTGAGTTTATTTGTTGTAGGCTAAAATAATACCACAGTCTTCTCAATTCATCTGTTTCCATTTTAGCCTTGTGGGCGAGCTCCTCCAAATGCAAACTGAGGGTTACTTGGTGAGGAAGCCTGATCAAAAGCAAGTGACAAAATCTCTAGGCAGAGGCTGTTGGTCAGTAAAAAGGTCCACTTTGTCGAAGCAGCCTACAAAATAAATCAGTTATATATTCAATTAAAGCTTAAAGATATCTAGGACAAAATATGCACATGAAAAATGTTGGTTAACTATATGGTTGTGAGTTTTGACCACTAAAGTCAGTTGTCCTTTAGGCTCCGTTTGGTAGGCTGGACTGGACTGGTTTGGATTGGGCTAGACTTCAAGTCCTATTGAGTTGTTTGGTAGAGCACTAGACTGGATTGGACTTAAGTCCAGTCCATTGTTTGTTACAAGGCCACACTGGTCAACATTGGACTTCAATTTTTTTTTTTCAAAATTAATTTACTATTTATTAGATTATTTAACATCATAAAAAATTAATTGTTTTTAGGTTTGGAATCATAAAAATTTTAAAAATTAATTAATTAAAAACCCATCAAATTACAGAACCAATATTCATATACAAAAAATTATAGAACCAATACATTCATCGAGATTGGGACTTCAATAGAATATTTATTTATTAAAAAAAAAAAAAGAGATTGGGTCATGAACACACAGAGAAGAAAACTACAATACGAACTGCAACTTAGAAACTTTTTGCTATTGCTTATTTCATTTACTAAATTTTCTGAACAAACAAACAGAACCCATCATCTTTGATAGAAAAAATAAATAAATTATAGAACCCATCATCATAAAGAAAAGGGACAATGAATTACATAACCAATATTTATAAATAAAAAAACACAAATCTGGGATTCTTTCGTAAAGAAAAGGCGAAAATTCTGATTTGAATTCTTGAAGCCTTTGATCCATGGCTTCTCGTAGGCAGAGATAGGAGAAGAGACAGGAGACATGAGAAACAAAATTGTAGTCTAGCAAAAAAAAGGTAATTCGAAACAAAATGAAAAGAATTCGAAGAATGAAAGTATCTCATATATGAAAGACAAGAAGAAGAAAAAAAAACCCCAAAAAAACCATAGATCTCGACCTCTAACCCAGAAGAAAGTGATGGCAATCATCAAAACATCTCAATATTTAACATTTAAATAAAAAATTTACAAAGAAATCTGAGATGAGAGATGATAGTTGAGAGGAGAGGAGAGGAGAGAAGAGAGAATCCAAAAAAAGAATCACAGCTCCATAGATGCATTGAGGAAATAAATCTACCTTCATAATGGCACAAAGAGGTGTTAAGTCACAGGGAGAACGAAAAGAAGAAAAAGAGACGATGAGAAGGAGGTGCTCTGCATACGCAGTGAAAGCCGGAGGCGGAGGCTTCGAAACCCATGGTTCCACTTGGTTTACAAAACCCTCGTTCGCTGGATTGGTATCCTATTTAAAATATGAGTCGTAACCAGTCCCACAGTGCATTTAGGCTCACCAAACAACAGCTAGGATTATAATCCATTTTAATTGAAAAAGTCTGGTTCAGTCCAGCCCACCAAACAGGGCCTCAGGGAACAAGCTTATCAAGGAATATTTACAATATCTCACTGACCGTCCCTCAAAATTTTCAATCTGATCTTGTTTGTTTTATATGGTATGATAGATAGAGAAAAATTCTTCAGTTTTTTTTTCCTATTTGTAAGTTGTTTTGGAGGGAAAACGCGAACTATTTAAGGAAGGGAAAATGAATTGAAGCAAAAACATGACATTTATGATATATTTGCTTTCGTAGATTGGCTGAACAACATTTGTAATTACAAATATAAATTTTCAGACCTGGATCAGGTGCTGATGTGCAGGCCGATTGATCTGCATGCCTTAGCGATCAATTGAGTTTTCAGAATTTTATACAAACCACAGCAGTGATATGACACGGGTGGCTCAACATCGATCTGGCCTAAACTTAACCATTTGGCTTGTTCCCTACACGTGTGACAACATTGAATTGAATGAATAAAATCACTCAGCTTGATCTTACAAATTTAAAACCCAATTATGAATATAAACTACGTACCTTAAATGGTATTGTGATCGAAAAGGCATCCTCGATTAGAAAAAGCATCTTCAGCCACAAGGCTTGCAACACGAGAGGAGGTGAGAGCCCAAAATATGAAAAGCGTAACAATAAGAGAGATCCCAACGAGCAAAGAGCATCCGCTACCACATTTTGTTCTCCATAAATCTGATCTTGCCCCTACAGTTTTGTTTTCTTTACAATCCCCCGAAGAAGTAGTTCCTTAAAAGAGCCATAAGTGTCACTTCCGCTTGCTTCAGACTCATCACGGCATCTCTTAGTTTTAGTAGCTTCTTCTACTTTTTGTCCCCCAAAAGTGACATCAAATTTCTAGGTATCTTTGGCATACAACAACCGAAGCCCACACCTCTTCACCTGAACTTGGAAATCCTTAATGGGCGGTCTCTTAAAACCATCCACTTGGTTGAAGTCAAAAGAGGCCTCAGTGACATTGTGAAAACCAGGGGAGAAATTTGCTCCCTCTACAAGTTCAAAGGAACTGTGCCACAAAAACACGTGATCTGAATTGAAATTGTAGTCATTGCTTTCTCCCTTGTTCGTTTCATGACAATACAGAACAAGCATACGACAATTGTATTCACAGATTTTACCATTATTTGCTTTGAATTTGGATTTACATCCAAACCCCAAACTCCCTTTAACATTATAGTTGTCGAAGCCAACAACAACAGATAGAGCGAAACCCAAGAAATCTGTATCAACCCAATCTGGAGGAAACTTGATATTTATTGCGGATCCCTCGTTTTGATAGCTGAACCAATTTGGAATTTCATGTCCCGGACATACAATGATAATAGCAAGGGAGACCAAGGTTGGCCTCTTAGCCTGAAGAAATTTCTGAAGAAAGATATTCATAGTAGGAACGTTCATCAGTTGCCAAGCCCACGAATGTTCCATAAGAGAATAATTAGGGAGACCTTGGAGACCCCTTGAGGCTAGTCTCCTCCGCCTTGTCAACAAAATCCTCAATACAAAAACTACGCTTACTAGAAAAAGACATGTCACTAACAATCAGATGCCTAACACCAGTTTCCACAGGCTTCTAATTCCCGCTTGGTGCCGAGGTCTTCCAGAATAATAGTTCTGTGACACAGATGGACGTCATCATTATTAAACAAATTAAGAAAAAAAGAAAAAAAGAGAAACAGATGCACCAGGCTTAATTAGAGGCTCAACTGAACAACAGAACTGAGAGAGAGAGAGAGAGAGAGAGAGAGAGAGAGAGAGAGACGTCACTCAGCTTGATCTTACAAATTTAAAACCCAATTATGAATATAAACTACGTACCTTAAATGGTATTGTGATCGAAAAGGCATCCTCGATTAGAAAAAGCATCTTCAGCCACAAGGCTTGCAACACGAGAGGAGGTGAGAGCCCAAAATATGAAAAGCGTAACAATAAGAGAGATCCCAACGAGCAAAGAGCATCCGCTACCACATTTTGTTCTCCATAAATCTGATCTTGCCCCTACAGTTTTGTTTTCTTTACAATCCCCCGAAGAAGTAGTTCCTTAAAAGAGCCATAAGTGTCACTTCCGCTTGCTTCAGACTCATCACGGCATCTCTTAGTTTTAGTAGCTTCTTCTACTTTTTGTCCCCCAAAAGTGACATCAAATTTCTAGGTATCTTTGGCATACAACAACCGAAGCCCACACCTCTTCACCTGAACTTGGAAATCCTTAATGGGCGGTCTCTTAAAACCATCCACTTGGTTGAAGTCAAAAGAGGCCTCAGTGACATTGTGAAAACCAGGGGAGAAATTTGCTCCCTCTACAAGTTCAAAGGAACTGTGCCACAAAAACACGTGATCTGAATTGAAATTGTAGTCATTGCTTTCTCCCTTGTTCGTTTCATGACAATACAGAACAAGCATACGACAATTGTATTCACAGATTTTACCATTATTTGCTTTGAATTTGGATTTACATCCAAACCCCAAACTCCCTTTAACATTATAGTTGTCGAAGCCAACAACAACAGATAGAGCGAAACCCAA
Organism: Prunus avium; assembly: GCF_002207925.1. Next base: position 17,280 of record NW_018923376.1, read on the forward strand.
GAAATCTGTATCAACCCAATCTGGAGGAAACTTGATATTTATTGCGGATCCCTCGTTTTGATAGCTGAACCAATTTGGAATTTCATGTCCCGGACATACAATGATAATTGAAGGTCTTCCAGAATAATAGTTCTGTGACACAGATGGACGTCATCATTATTAAACAAATTAAGAAAAAAAGAAAAAAAGAGAAACAGATGCACCAGGCTTAATTAGAGGCTCAACTGAACAACAGAACTGAGAGAGAGAGAGAGAGAGAGAGAGAGAGAGACGTACATCTGATGCGATTTCAATTTTTTCTTCAAGTTCTACATCTGATGCTACTTTGATTTCTTCTTCAAGTTCTACATCTGATGCATCTTCAATTTCTTTTTCAAGTTCTACATCTGATGCTACTTCGATTTGTTTTTCTTCTTCTTCAGGCTTTGATACTGCAAGTGCGAATTGTATAATTCTAGGCTCTGCATCTGCCATTACATGCTTCCATGCATTCTGATCCAAGTTTAGGCAGTTAGAAAAAATGAATGCCTGGTCAAGCCCTGGAAAAAAATTATATCCATCCCAGCCTTGTGTCAGTGCAGTCCTTGAGCTTGACACTGCGTTCAGCGAGGTGCAGCCATGTGCTTTAAGAGAACATAGCATTAATGGGAGCTTGGTAAAGATTGAAGGCTCTTGCAATTGATCAAGCACCGAAACAACAACGAAGAAGCTTGTTTGATGTTTACAGGTACGCTCTTAATCATTGTTCCACTTAGATCTAAATTTCGTAATGAGGTTAAGCAAAGGAGATGATCAGGGATCTCTAAGGTACTACAGTAACTGAGGTTTAGTTCTTCCAAAGAGTGCAAACCGACTGAGAAGGGAGGTAATTTCTTAAGTTTCAAGCAACAATCAAACCTTAGGCTAATAAGACGGTTCAAATTGTAGATGCTCTCAGGTACAAACTCAAGGTTCTTGCAGAAACGAAGATCTAATTTTTGAAGCCCAGTTAGATTTCCAATCGACGAGAGTAGCCCTTTAACCGATGTTCTTTCTAAACCCAGGAACTCCAGCTCCCCCATAGGGTCCAAAATTTCAGGTAAGTTTTCAAATTCAGAGCAACCAGTAAGATCAAGTTCCTTAAGAGATTTTAACTTACAAATGCTTGGCGGGAGACTCACAAGCCTTTTGCAATTTTTCAGTCCAATTCTTAGGAGAGCAAAAAGACATTTGATTGATGAGGGTAGTTCTTTAACAGCTGTTTCGTTTGACAAAAGAACCTTTAGATGTCCCATAGGCTCCCATATTTCAAGGAAGTCCTCAATTTCAGAGCAACCTGTAAGATCAAGTCCATAAAGAGATTTCAACTTTAAAATGCCTGGCGGGAGACTCACAAGCCTTTTGCAATTTTTCAGTCCAATTCTTGTGAGACCAAAAAGACATTCGATTGATGAGGGTAGTTCTTTAACACCTGTTCCGTTTAACCAAAGAATCTTTAGATGTCCCATAGGCTCCAAGATTTCAAGGAAGTCTTCAAATTCAGAGCAACCTTTAAGATCAAGTCTATAAAGTGACTTCAACTTTAAAATGCTTGGCGGGAGACTTGTTGTATTAGTAACCGGCAAAAATTAATGTGCAAACAACCAATTAAAAATACCTGCAAGTGCACGAATCTATTGAGGTATAGATTATGTAAGTACAGGGTCGATCCCATGAAGAACTGTCGGCTTCCTATAAGTTATAATTTGAGTACGTAAAGAACACTAATTTAACACACTACACATGCAGAAATGCAAATTGGAAACTAAAAAATGAGTAAAGAAAGATAAAAGAAAAGAGACAAAATAAGAAACCAAGGAAAAACACAAACAGTAATTTCTATCACCCTTTTATCACCATTTTATCACCATTGTATCGCCTGTTTATCACCTATGAACAGTGATGCGAACAGTGATGCGAACAGTGATGACCGGTCGTTTTTCACAGATTCTTCGATGACCGGTCGGTTAATGGCGACGACCGGTCGCTTGCCCCTTTTTTGCAGTTCCGACCTCTGTCCAGTTTTTAGCCTATATCTTTCCAACCGTATGTCCAAATTTCATGTTCTTTATACGGTTGGATTCAGCACATAAAAACAAAGAATACAGCTCAGATCAAAATCCAAACACAAGTACAAAAATAGACAAAAAGCGATGACAAAAACACACCACGTTTCAAACAATGTAAACACACAAACACAATTTTTTGGGAGGGGGGGGGTGTTTGGTTTGGTTCAAGTGACCTAATTCTAATGCATGAAAGTAAATGAACTTTAAATTTAAATGAGAATGGCAGAGATGAGTTATCAAAGTGTGAAAGTACAAAGTAACAAACACTAGAGTTTCGGAATCCAACCTAAACAATCCTACTCAAGTTCGTGAATACTCAAATGATGAACTCTAAACGTGTTGATGAAGATGTTCGCAATCAAGACCGGGTTTAGTGGCTCAAGATGCAAGATTCTCTCTAAAATAAGTAGAGTGCAGGGTTAGTGTAACGTCCCAACCCAAAATAAAAGGAATAGTGGATTAATTAATTTCAAGGTTTATGAATTTACAATTTTGCCCTCGAAGTAGGGGTAATTTGGTCATTTTATTTTCGGAAGGAATTGGGGACAGCGGGTTATATTTTTACGTAGATCGTACCGAGATGAGTCCGTAGACACGTAGTGGGCTTGAATCGGACTTGTAATGAGAAAGTTACGATCAAAATACTTTTAGTGGCACAATCGTAAATATTTCGAAATTTATTTTTAATAAAATCAGAAATTCTCTCATTTTCTCTATCTCTCTCTCTCTGCGCGCAGAACAGCCCCCCCTGTTACTGTTTATCACTGGGGTTTTTGGGCCACCACCGGCACATCCGGCCACCATTTTGGGTGGTACCGGTACCAAAAGAACCAGCGCGACGTCGCCTACCCATCCCGACCCTTCTCAGCCGCCACCGCTGCCTGTGCTCGCCGGAATATCGAGAAATGTCGCTGGTTTTACCCAAAACTTCATGGAGCTCGTTCGGGTGATTCCGGCAACCAAATCTTGCGATTCAGGTATGATTTCTCAACCTCTCATGGTGTTCTAGCTGCTGGTTGAGTTGGATAGGCAAAATTTCTGCGTTATGGTAGTTAATTAAGGGATTGAAAAATCTGCCGGTTTCGACCTCAGTTTTCAGCCACTTCCGGTCATTTTTTGGGGTATGTCCAAGAATAAAAGTGACTCCAAATTAGGTGTTTTACCTAGGGTAGGAGTCTTGGCCCGAGATTCTAAGATTTTCCGGCAATGCGATATCGCTTTGGACACCCACGCGCTGCCAGCGCGTGTGGCGGCGCGTGGGTACTGTATCAGAGGGGAATTTTATCCCAATGCGATCCCCTGGTTGTCACGAGCGCGTAGGATTTTACGGATCTCAATTCGGATAACGTTTGAATCCCGAACGGATTTTACATAATGTGTGATTTTCGGGTTCGATAGGTTAGGACCGTTGGATCGCTTCCAATTTAATATGTATTAATCTAGGTATTCCTAGAATTGTGTAGGAATTCGCGGATCGGGAATCGAAGCCCCGGATGTTCCGATTTAAATAGTTAAAGTTTGCGTTTTTCGATAACCATCCGATCGTGCGATTGTGAGCGATCCGACCGTCCGATCTGAACCAAACTTGCAGGATGTGTATCCTAGACCTTGTGGAACCTATAGGAACTTTCGGTTCGTAAAACGGAGATCGTGGGCCCCGCGGGCCCGGTTGACCAAATGTGGGAGGTTAGACCCTCGGTTGACCGTAAGTCTTCCAAGGTAGTTTCACTCTTCGAGGAGTATTAGAACAACCCTTTAGGATGAGTTTTGACCGTCTTTTGTTTATGTTGATTTTGAGGGTCATTGAGATTATTTTTATGGTTTTGTGATGGAAATCTTATACTTTTGAATTTAATGGTTTATTTAAATTCCGTTTATATTTATTAGTTGAATTCTTTATTTTTGTAAAGTATTTGTGATATATGTGGGTTTGACGTATTCGAGTGTCTTGAGTTTATATATAATAATTGAGAAAGTGCTATCTTTGTTAATTTTGTGTGGGGTACTTAGAATGTTAAATTGAGTGTTATTAGCACTACCTTAGGTCCCTCCCCGGTTATGGGTTTTATGTTTCAGATTTATTTTGCCCAGGCCCGTCGGAGTTTGTCCAAGCCTTTCGGATGATTTATTTTGCCCAGGCCCTTCGGAGATTGATTTATTTTGCCCAGGCCCGTCGGAGTTTGTCCAGACCCTTCGGAGATTGATTTATTTTGCCCAGACCAGTCGGAGTTTGTCCAAGCCTTTCGGATGATTTATTTTGCCCAGGCCCGTCGGAGTTTGCCCAGGCCCTTCGGAGATTGATTTATTTTGCCCAGGCCCGTCGGAGCTTGTCCAGGCCCTTCGGAGATTGATTTATTTTGCCCAGGCCAGTCGGAGTTTGTCCAAGCCTTTCGGATGATTTATTTTGCCTAGGCCGTCGAAGTTTGTCCAGGCCCTTCGGATGCCTTCTTAATACGATGCCTTGGGAAAAAAATTGGATTAAGGAAGGGAGTATTACTTTATAATATTTATATAAGGATTACGAACTCCACCATCATA
>NW_018923376.1:22019-44844 GCF_002207925.1 Prunus avium
GCACTTAGACTCCTCCTAAGTCAGCCTTCTCTTCACCTCTAAACTTGCGAGGCTTCAGGGTACACGCAGCGGAACACATAAACACCAAAGCTTACGGGACAACTCACTCCCAACCTTTATATTACTCCACAATAAAAAGGAATACAAGCTTTTGTTTCGCATTGGGTCACCACAACACATTTGGTGCCTCAATGCCGCCCACCCTAAGGCACGGTGCCTCTCTAGACACTCATTCACAACTCAATGGGTTTCACTCGAGACATGGGTAGGTCAACACAACACTTGCTGCCTTACCCCTCTCTATGTCTCTCTATGCCTACTCTAGACACACTCCCCCATTTTGTTGCCCAGACTAGTCTCCCTTTGACTAGTCTCCAGTGATCTCCCAAGAGACTCTACCTCCTAAGAGTCCCCACCTAGTATCTCTAGTTTTCACTAGTTGTACCAGTTGTACCACTTGTCTACAATGCCTACACAAAGACATATTTATAGACTATCATGACAGGTAGTTTTCCTCCTAAAAACCGCCATGCCACTATCCCACTAAGGAACCCATGAACTCCTACTTTCAAGGCTTCCTTTTTGCTTGTGGCGCCATGTGTCAATGTCAAGGCCATGACATGTTATCATGCCATGTTGTATGCCTACAAAGGTGCAAGGTAACCGCCCACTCCTTCCACTGACATTGCCTTCTCCACATGATGCATCCCCATGCGTGCCACTCCGCATGACCGCCCAGACATGCCCTTTAATCTCGCTGCACATCTGCTGGAAATACTCCTCACAACTGCCCATGTAACTGCCCACACAATCTGCCAGCAACCGTCACACAATCTGCCAGCCACCTGCTAGCACGATCTGCCAGCCACCTGCTAGCACGATCTGCCAGCCACCTGCTAGCACGATCTGCCAGCACTCTGCGCACCACCTGCCAGACAACTGCCCACACGATCTGCCCATGATCTGCCTGTGTGCTGCCTACGTGCGCTGTCTGCATGCTGCCTGCGCGCTGCCTGCATGCCGCCTGCATGTTGCTGTGCTGTACGGCGCTACTTGTGCTGCCAATGTGCGCTGCGCACTTGTCCCACATGCGCTGTCGAGGCTTCCAAGGCAATTTTTCGATGCTTCTCGCAAGCTTCCGTCGACACCCTTCAACATCCATCTTGCCACGCTCGTCTTGTCCTTATGCCCACTCAAGACACCTTCCCTTGGCATGGTCCAAGACATCAAACCATGTTGCCGCCTATGTTATAATATTTATATAAGGATTACGAACTCCACCATCATATGTACCTCCCCCCTTGGATGATGATATTTGGAAACAATGGATATAGACACTGGGATACATGGAAATGGATATACTATTCACACACGTGCCGGGTTTCGGGCGTGTGGGCTTTATTGGTCACGGATCCTGGAATTGTAGGATGCTGGAAAAATTGTGGACATGGTCTGGATATGATGGAACCCGGGGCATACCTTAACGGGGTGTCGCTGTAGACCCTTGATTGGGTAGTCTGTGCGCATAGGACGGTTTTCAGACGTACGGGTCTTGATTCTTCGTCCGTACGGGCTGGTTAGAGTGTCAGTCCCCCAGTTGGACAACTCATCCCTAGCCACAGCATGCCCTAGCGAGGTGTTGCTGTAGACCCTTGATTGGGTAGTCTGCGCGCGTAGGACAGTTTTCAGACATACGGGTCTTGATTCTTCGTCCGTACGGGCTGGTTAGAGTATCAGTCCCCCAGTTGGACGACTCATCCCTAGCCACATGGACGTTTGAGGGCCGGATAAGTGTGAGCTAGTCAACAATTCCTGGTTGGATTGTTTCCCCCAGTACATGATGATGGTGAGAGGTGGGTGTTATTATATTACATATATGTATATGTGGTTTTGATTCTGGCTTGAGATTTGTGAGTTTGTACATGTACGAATGTTTAAGCCCTGGATTGGGAAGTGTTGTTCGGCAACATACGCCTTGGATAAGATATGGTTACGTGGAAAGAATTGACATAAAGGGAAGAGTTTAAGAGTGTGTTCATTGTGTTTTGTTAGAATTTGAATGGTGATAAATCTGAAATGTATTTGTTGGTTCTGCTTTGAATAATGGTATATTATCGGAGTTGTGGCCATTGATGACGAGAACTACGTGTGGTTGATCCCTTGTCCAAGGGTACGTAGGCAGCCTGGGGTCTCACCTAGGTGCAGCCGCAAATTATAGTATGTTTTAAAGGTTTGATCGATTCTAAGTATGTGATTGGATGCTGTTGTGATTTATTGGATTGGAATCCGGTTTGAGGTTTTCGGTGGTATTTGTAAAGTTGTTTGAGATCATTAACTGCATGGTTTATGTATTGTTTGACTTAGGAGCATTGTTGGGGCATGCCCTAGCGGGGTGTTGCTGTAAACCCTTGATTGGGTAGTCTGCGCGCGTAGGACAGTTTTCAGACGTATGGGTCTTGATTCTTCATCCGTACGGGCTGGTTAGAGTATCAGTCCCCAAATTAGACGACTCATCCCTAGCCACATGGACGTTTGAGGGCCGGATAAGTGTGAGCTAGTCAACAATTCCTGGTTGGATTGTTTCCCCCAGTACATGATGATGGTGAGAGGTGGGTGTTATTATATTACATATATGTATATGTGGTTTTGATTCTGGCTTGAGATTTGTGAGTTTGTACATGTACGAATGTTTAAGCCCTGGATTGGGAAGTGTTGTTCGGCAACATACGCCTTGGATAAGATATGGTTACGTGGAAAGAATTGACATAAAGGGAAGAGTTTAAGAGTGTGTTCATTGTGTTTTGTTAGAATTTGAATGGTGATAAATCTGAAATGTATTTGTTGGTTCTGCTTTGAATAATGGTATATTATCGGAGTTGTGGCCATTGATGACGAGAACTACGTGTGGCTTGATCCCTTGTCCAAGGGTACGTAGGCAGCCTGGGGTCTCACCTAGGTGCAGCCGCAAATTATAGTATGTTTTAAAGGTTTGATCAATTCTAAGTATGTGATTGGATGCTGTTGTGATTTATTGGATTGGAATCCGGTTTGAGGTTTTCGGTGGTATTTGTAAAGTTGTTTGAGATCATTAACTGCATGGTTTATGTATTGTTTGACTTAGGAGCATTGTTGGTTTTGTTTCGAATTATCTGAAGGCCGGAGGCCTATTATGTGTTTGCATGTTGATAACTTGTGCATGCTGCCAGTTGGGATTAAATTGTGAATTTTTTTTAACAGGTTGAAATTTGGGGAAAGTCCAATTTACATGGGAGACTATGCCGAAATTTCGGCAGACAGTCTCGGTTCTTAGTAAGTGGACCCGGCATCGTTGTGATGTCATGAATTCCACAGGATTCGTCTCGGGTTCCGAGGAATTCGGGGCGGGTCCTGTCAGTTAGTGCTACAATACTCGTGCCCTCCCCATAACCGAACCTAGGTGTGTTTAGTACTTCGATTCAATTACAAGGAAAACCCATTAAGTTCAAAGAGAATATGAACATCACAAGAATCCTAATAGCATGGTGTTTACATTAGGCATTCAAGAAACCAATTCACATGGATGGTTCTTACTTCATCCATTTGTTGCTTAGGAAAATATGAAGATACACACAATCCCAACAACCTCAAGAAGCATGCTTTCAAAGATGGCCAACCAAGGAAAAACATACATCAAGGATAGATTAAAATAGTGAATTGAAATTCATCAACAAAATCTAGAAATTCATACACTTAAGCATCAAAACAATAGAGTAATCATGTTTAGGTCTTCAACCTAAGCCCTAGCTATGGAGTTTAGTTGCTCATATTTAATTTAACTACAAATTCAAAACAAAACTAGAAAGAGTTTACAGGTTTTGGAAGTGATGAAAGCTTGAAGTCTTCAATGGTGGAAGTCTCCTCCCTTCTCCTCCCTTCTTCGTTCAAAGAGAATATGAACATCACAAGAATCCTAATAGCATGGTGTTTACATTAGGCATTCAAGAAACCAATTCACATGGATGGTTCTTACTTCATCCATTTGTTGCTTAGGAAAATATGAAGATACACACAATCCCAACAACCTCAAGAAGCATGCTTTCAAAGATGGCCAACCAGGAAAACCATACATCAAGGATAGATTAAAATAGTGAATTGAAATTCATCAACAAAATCTAGAAATTCATACACTTAAGCATCAAAACAATAGAGTAATCATGTTTAGGTCTTCAACCTAAGCCCTAGCTATGGAGTTTAGTTGCTCATATTTAATTTAACTACAAATTCAAAACAAAACTAGAAAGAGTTTACAGGTTTTGGAAGTGATGTAAGCTTGAAGTCTTCAATGGTGGAAGTCTCCTCCCTTCTCCTCCCTTCTTCCTCTTCTAGCTCCAAAAACCTGCTCTCCTTACTCTGCCAATTGTGAATAATACGTTCCAACCCAAGACAATCTGCCCAAATGAATTCATGAAGATGCCTTCTCTATGCTCCTCTCTCTCATCCTTTTTCAACTTTTGGTAAAGTCTTTGTCCCCTTGTCTCCTCCTCATGACGAAGTTTTGTTTTTCAATATATGCTCTTTGTCTCAGAAAATCCCACTCAAGCAAAGTAATTCATTGTTACCAAATGGTATGGTAACAAGTAGAAATGAGGTAACACCAAGTGAAATTAAAACTGGCCCAAAACAGATTTCCAGAGCCAGCATCAATTGTTGGATCAGTTGGATAGGCTACACTTATCCAATGGAGCTCAACTTCGGATATGTTATAGTCAACATCCATTGGAACAAGTTTCATGAAGATCATCACCTCATCCAAGCATCGGAGCATGTTGATCCAAGGCCAAGAATTTGACCTACGAAAATGAACAAAAAACAGAATTTATAACCAATAATGCACTTTTAGCTCATTTTCATTCTAACTAAGGTAAAACCTAATAAAACACAAAAATGAAGTAAAAAGCTATAAAATGTTAAGAACTAACTCAAAATAATGAGTGAATAACATGATAAATCATGTGTAAAAATGAACCGAACAAGACTCACAAGCCTTTTGCAATTTTTCAGTCCAACTCTTGTGAGAGCAAAAAGACAATCGATTGATGTGGGTAGTTCTTTAACAGCTGTTCCGTTTCACAAAAGAACCTTTAGATGTCCCATAGGCTCCAAGATTTCAGGGAAGTCTTCAATTTCAGAGCAACCAGTAAGATCAAGTTCATAAAGAGACTTCAACTTTAAAATGCTTGGCGGGAGACTCACAAGCCTTTTGCAATTTTTCAGTCCAATTCTTGTGAGACCAAAAAGACATTCGATTGATGAAGGTAGTTCTTTAATAGCTGTTCCGTTTAACAAAAGAAACTTTAGATGTCCCATAGGCTCCCAGATTTCAGGGAAGTCTTCAAATTCAGAGCAACCCGTAAGATCAAGTCCATAAAGTGCCTTCAGCTTTAAAATGCTTGGCGGGAGACTCACAAGCCTTTTGCAATTTTTCAATCCAATTATTGTGAGATCGAAAAGACATTCGATTGATGAGGGTAGTTTTTTAACATCTGTTCCGTTTAACAAAAGAAACTTTAGATGTCCCATAGGCTCCCAGATTTCAGGGAAGTCTTCAAATTCAGAGCAACTTGTAAGATCAAGTCCATAAAGTGACTTCAACTCTAAAATGCTTGGCGGGAGATTCACAAGCCTTCTACAATTTTTCAGTCCAATTCTTGTGAGACCAAAAAGACATTCGATTGATGTGGGTAGTTCTTTAACAGCTATTCCGTTTAACAAAAGAAACTTTAGATGTCCCATAGGCTCCCATATTTCAGGGAAGTCTTCAAATTCAGAGCAACTTGTAAGATCAAGTCCATAAAGTGACTTCAACTTTAAAATGCTTGGCGGGAGACTCACAAGTCTTCTGCAATTTTCCAATCCAATTGATGCGAGACCAAAAAGACATTCGATTGATGAGGGTAGTTCTTTAACAGCAGTTCCGTTTAACAAAAGAATCTTTAGATGTCCCATAGGCTCCAGGATTTCAGGGAAGTCTTCAAATTCAGAGCAACCTGTAAGATCAAGTTCATAAAGAGACTTCAACTTTAAAATGCCTGGTGGGAGACTCACAAGCCTTGTGCAATTTTTCAGTCTAATACTTGTGAGACCAAAAAGACATTCGATTGATGTGGGTAATTCTTTAACAGCTGTTCCATTTAACAAAAGAACCTTTAGATGTCCCATAGGCTCCAAGATTTCAGGGAAGTCATCAATTTCAGAGCAACCTGTAAGATCAAGTTCATAAAGAGACTTCAACTTTAAAATGCTTGGCGGGAGACTCACAAGCCTTTTGCAATTTTTCAGTCCAATTCTTGTGACACCGAAAAGACATTCGATTGATGTGGGTAGTTCTTTAACAGCTGTTCCGTTTAACAAAAGAACCTTTAGATGTCCCATAGGCTCCAAGATTTCAGGGAAGTCTTCAATTCTAGAGCAACCTGTAAGATCAAGTTCATAAAGAGACTTCAACTTTAAAATGCTTGGCGGGAGACTCACAAGCCTTTTGCAATTTTTCAGTCCAATTCTTGTGACACCAAAAAGACATTCGATTGATGAGGGTAGTTCTTTAACAGCTGTTCCATTTAACAAAAGAACCTTTAGATGTCCCATAGGCTCCCAGATTTCAGGGAAATCTTCAAATTTAGAGCAACCTGTAAGATCAAGTTCATAAAGACACTTCAACTTTAGAATGCTTGGCGGGAGACTCACAAGCCTTTTGCAATTTTTCAGTCCAATTCTTGTGAGACCAAAAAGACATTCGATTGATGAGGGTAGTTCTTTAACAGCTGTTCCGTTTAACAAAAGAAACTTTAGATGTCCCATAGGCTCCCATATTTCAGGGAAGTCTTCAAATTCAGAGCAACCTGTAAGATCAAGTTCATAAAGAGACTTCAACTTTAAAATGCAGGAAGGAGTTGGTCAATGTAATAGTACTAACGGGTAGGAAGGAGTGGTGGAATAGCTCCTTGCCATGGCTAAGGGCAACTGGTGGAATAGCTCTAAAGGGTAGGAAGGAGTTGGTCAATGTAATAGTACTAACTAAAACATAAAATAAACGTTCTTCTGGCAAGAAATTATAATGAGTTGCCCTGCTGCAACCATTTCAGCCCGTCAATGTTTAGCCTTGGCTTCAGCTTTCTTATGTGACTTGGCCTTCATCTAATAATCAAAAGAAGAAAGTAAATAAACGTCTATACAATGCAAGAAAAGTTGAAGGCAAGGCAAGTGAAGGTGCTCTCTCATTCTTAATTTTTTCCCAAGGCAAAGCAAATGAAGGAGAGGAAAAGTTCAACGTATCTACTTTCAAAAGTATCTGAAAATTCCAAAACACTTCTGCAAAACTAAAAATCCTGAATTTCACAAAAATCTGAAACTTCGGAATTGAATTGGCATATAGGAATCCAGAAATTTTGGACTTGAAATCAAAAGCGCATTTGAAATTCTGAAAGTAGTTTCAAGGACCCCGTTCAGGCCTCGTAGTAGGACTTAGGATTGGGACCTAAATGCTACGAAACAGGCTGATTTTATGCAAAAGAGGCATATCACCAATTGTCAGTTCTCATTTTACTTTGCAAGAGCAATTAAAGGGCCATAAAATCCAAGACAGTGATGCCTAGAAATCTCCTAAAATGAAAAGGCCTAAAATCAACGACAACCACCCAACTGAAGCATATAAAATTAAAGATGATGGTAGTTCTTTAATAGATGTTCCGTTTAACAAAAGAAACTTTAGATGTCCCATAGGCCCCCAGATTTCCGGGAAGTCTTCAAATTCAGAGCAACCTGTAAGATCAAGTCCATAAAGTGACTTCAAATTTAAAATGCTTGGCGGGAGACTCACAAGTCTTCTGCAATTTTCCAGTCCAATTCTTGTGAGACCAAAAAGACATTTGATTGATGTGGGTAGTTCTTTAACAGCTGTTCCGTTTAACAAAAGCAACTTTAGATGTCCCATAGGCTCCCAGATTTCAGGGAAGTCTTCAAATTCAGAGCAACCTGTAAGATCAAGTCCATAAAGTGACTTTAACTTTAAAATGCTTGGCGGGAGACTCACAAGTCTTCTGCAATTTTCCAGTCCAATTCTTGTGAGACCAAAAAGACATTCGATTGATCTGGGTAGTTCTTTAACAGCTGTTCCGTTTAACAAAAGAAACTTTAGATGTCCCATAGGCTCCCAGATTTCAAGGAAGTCTTCAAATTCAGAGCAACCTGTAAGATCAAGTCCATAAAGTGACTTCAACTTTAAAATGCTTGTCGGAAGACTCACAAGTCTTCTGCAATTTCCAAGTCCAATTCTTGTAAGACCAAAAAGACATTCGATTGATGAGGGTAGTTCTATAACAGCTGTTCCGTTTAACAAAAGAACCTTTAGATGTCCCATAGGCTCCCATATTTCAGGGAAGTCTTCAAATTCATAGCAACCTGTAAGATCAAGTTCATAAAGAGACTTCAACTTTAAAATGCTTGGCGGGAGACTCACAAGCCTTTTGCAATTTTTAAGTCCAATTCTTGTGAGACCAAAAAGACATTCGATTGATGAGGGTAGTTCTTTAACAGCTGTTCCGTTTAACAAAAGAATCTTTAGATGTCCCCCAGGCTCCCAGATTTCCGGGAAATCTTCAAATTCAGAGCAACCAGTAAGATCAAGTTCATATAGAGATTTCAACTTTGAAATGCTTGGCGGGAGACTTACAAGCCTTTTGCAATCAAGTAGTCGAATTGTATTGAGATGATAGAGATACTCTGATGAGGGCAATACTTCTATTTTTGTCCCCACCATCACTAATACTCTTAGATCTCTTGGAAGTTCCGAAAAATTGCGAATAGATGCGCAGCCCTCTAGACTAAAACCAGAGGTTAGTTTCAGGTTACAACTGTTGCTTGGAAGATTCCTAAGGTCTTTACAAAATCGAATATCCAAGTATGAAATTTTTTTGTGTGACCAAACTGATGAAGGCAATTCCTCTATTGCAGTTTTAGACAAATTTAAAAATTCAATGTTGCCTGGCATCTGCGGAAGATATTTGAGATTCAAGCAATCTCCCAGGTCAAGATGAGTAAGCTTGTCAAGACATTGAAAATAGGATGGGATTTGAACCAAACTTGTACAACCAAAAAGATTTATATGCACCATTTTTCGACTTTGAGAGAGATCTGGGACTTTAATAAGATGAGTGGAGGAACGAAGATCCATCACTTTTAAATTCTCAAGATTCTGTAACAAATTAAAGACAAATGACAAGACTTAATTAATGAGCTAGCCAGAATAAGTTTTCGCACTAAATTTTAAACAATAAGAAAAATAAGCATATATACCTGGTCTTTATTCCAAAGTTGCTCAACTTTGCTTCCACACATTCGAAGCTCAACAAGATTTTCTGGAGAAAATTTTGATGGCAAAGACTTCAAAGGATATTCCTCCCAGCAAAGATAACCAAGAGAATTGGGAAGAGAAACTTTTAATTTGCAGTACTTTCCAAAGCTAGAATCAACATTGAGTAATCTTAGATTATACATCTTTTTGAAATCTGCATGATCCAAGCGTAGTTGTCCACTCTTAGAGCTGTTAAAGAATATGGCTTGAACCGTTTCAGTCCCCTGACAATCAAAAGCAAAATATAAATATGATGCAATATACAACAAAGTCTAATCAAAATTACATTTGTATGTATCTGACTTGTTTATTGTATAAATGAGTGTTTTCCCAAGTAGTTCATAGAAAAATTCGTGAAATTTTTATTTTTATTGTTTAGAGAAAGTGAATGTATTTGGTTCTTACTGTATTATTTCTCAATATACGATAGATATCATGAGCGATGAACAATCTACTGCGTCTTCCAGGCTCTTCAATACATTGTTCGTAAACTATTATCCTGCCCATTTCCTGTACCAAATCATGCATCTCTAGGCAGTTCCATCTTGATATTGATACTAGAGATTTCTCAATAAGAACCTTAATTCCACCCGCAAATAAACCACGAATATGTAACATTTCTTTTGCAAAATCTATTTTCATCCCCTTATAGAAACATGCTATATCAAGAAATATCTCCTTCGCATTTTTTTCTAATCCATCATAACTTAGTCTCAACATGTTCTCAATTTCTTGGTTGGGAAATTTTTTCAAGTTATTCAATTCATCTTCCCATTCATGATTGTTGTCACAGTGAAGGAATAAGGAACCCAAAATCTTAAGAGCTAATGGCATGCCTCCTGCATAATCTATCACCAACTCTGTATAACATATTTCAGTCGAGTTATTTTTTAAAGCATGTAAATGAAATAGCTCACGAGCTTCATCATAAGATAATCCCTCAACCTTGTATATCTTATCATCATCAACCTTTTTCTTAAGTAGGCGCCTGTCCCTTGTCGTTATAATTATTCGACTCCCAGAGCCAAACTGAAAATGATCACCAACTAGAAATTCTAATTGGGTTGAAGCACTCACATCATCTAGAACAATGAGGACCTTTGTATTGCTGAGCCTTTCTCGAACATAAGTTGATCCTATAGATGGAGTGCCGATGGTTAGATCTTTTTCATTTAATATCTCACGAAGAAGGACATTTCGCAAGTGCTTTAGTCCATTTTTTTCTGACTCCTCCCTAACATTTGCAAGGAAGCAAGAAGCTTCAAATTTAGAAGAAAGTCGGTGATACACAACATCAGCAAGAGTGGTCTTGCCAATACCACCCATGCCCCAAATACCAATGGTGCAAACATTTGGCGAATCACTGCATAATAACCTTTCTATTTGCTCAATTTTCCTTTTAATTCCAACTAGTCCCTTTAAATCAGGTGACGATTTCCGATTCAATTTGGTCAAAATATCTTCGACAACTTTCTCAACGAAATTGGCCTCTGTCCTGGAAAATATGATTATAAGGACAAACTATGTTTAGTAAGAGTAAGTGTACCCTAACGATTCTTGTTCAAATTAAATGGTCACAAGTAGAAATTGGTACAAGTTGCAGAATTAGTTACCCTGTTTTGTTTGAATTATCAAACCCAGCCATATTGGCTGCATTTTTCAAAGCATCTCTCCAGTTGCGCACCTTCATAACTCCCTCCGTGCTGTCCTTGAAACGTGTTTCAAGTTGAGTAAATGCATAAGCATAACTTCCCTGTTGATTTCGTACATGTGATGGGTCGATGCAGTAAAAAATTGGTAGAACAAAGTGCTCACCTCTTTCCTTGCATCGCAATATATGCACAAGTTCATCCAAGCACCAAGTGGAAGAAGCATAGTTTTTCGAGAAAATGATTACCGAAAGCTTTGATTTTTCAATTGCTTCGAGAAGGGAAGGTGCAATTTCCTCTCCTCTCTCAAGTATGTCGTCTATGTAGGTTTTGATCTTCTTCGCGCATAAAGCAGCATAAAGATGACTGGTAAAAGTATAGCGGGTGTCCTCACCTCTGAAACTAAGAAACACATCATACTTTTCCTGAGTGGGGATGGCAGCAGCAGAGGAAGAAGCAGCCATATTGATAACCTGCATACCCACTTCAAGTCAACTAAAAACTTCACCATATTCTTAACCAGAAAATCAATGCATATTCATGACACATGCAAATGAACAACACTAAGAGATTAATATGTAAACATAAGCGAAAAGGATAACAAAGACAGAGAGGATGAACTCAAAGTTCGGCTCCTGCTTCTGGGACTGGACTTGTTTCTCCTATCTTGATAAGAGTACATATAAAGGAGTTGGTTTTTCACACTTTTCACTCTTAATCAACTAAGAGGAATGGCTGATAATATCAACCAGCCAATAAACCTACCCAGCCATACAAAAATAAGACGCAAAGTGGGTTCTTAAAGTCCTTACAAACATAATACAACAAAAACAGTTTCTGACATGAAAGGCTCGAGCCCTTTTTCACAGACAAGAATTAGTCTGAGCTCTTTTTGACAGAAACTCATATATATAACTGTTGAAGTTAATACTTAATTGTAGAATTTTATGTTTAGGATATATTAGTGGAGTTGGTGAGAGAGATTTGTGGTAGTGTTTTGTGTAAGAGAACAATAAAGTCTAAGTGCAGAAACGTGCAAAGGTGAGACTGAAAGTCTCAGGGAGTACACAAATGATTCCTCTGTTTTTGCTCCATTTTCTTCTCCTTTATTATTGTTTGTGTGCTTAATCCAAATTACAACAATAACAACGACATTAACATTAAATTTAACAAAATAAGGAAAAAAAATGTCCACAAAATTGAAGATCTTTGTACAACACTCTGTTGTACGAATATCTTAGATATAGATCTGACATATCCAAGATATTAGTACAAAATATAATAGGTAGAGGCAGTCTCGAAGGGTAAGTCAGGGGATTACCTTCAGGCTCCAGATCAAGAAAGAAGTATAAATTAAGAAGACGTTGCACCTCAGGATTGTCCTAAGCAAGAGAGAAGGATCGCCAAGAAAGCCGTTGCAGAGAGGTTGCCTTTCTTTCTTATTAGGAAGCAATAGATTGTTGCAGTTGCAGTTGCAGGAAATTACCCAACCATTCTCTGCTATAGGAAAAAAACAAGGGCATAAAATCGAGGACATGGATGCACGCCATTGTTTTTGGGTCAATATAGAACTCTCATTGGACAAAGCCCAACAACCCAAAATAAAAAATCAGAAGTTTGAGGCTTTTGTGTAATGAAAGTCAACTAAGATAAAATTCAACTGTATGCTGTGCAATTCTTTAGTCATTTTAAATTAATATTTATGATTGCTGATTTTCCCACTAACATGCAATTTCCAACAAGTGAGTGTAAGTAGATAAAAGAAGAATGGGACAATTTCTCAATAAAAGGAGTTTAAGTGGACAAAAGAAGAGTGGGAAAATCAGCTCCCATATTTATAATAATATTTAGCAAAACTCTGAAAAAGATGTGTTGTCTTTGTTGGAAACCATATCACCACTATGCATAATTTTCTTAGGGTCAATGGTTCGAATTCAAGTTAGCCAGCGTTTAAGGGTTTTATTTCAGGCTTAATTCATGTTTTACCCCTTGAACTCTTTGCTCGCTCTCAAATTACCCCATGTAACTCAAAATTTCTCACTTAATCATCCAATGCCTCGCTCCGTGTCTAACGTTACCTTTTTTTTTTTTAAACTCCGTTCAAAGAATCATTAAGTGTGCCTACGTGGCAGGGAAAATGCATCATTTTGGAAAAAGCCCAACAACAACAAAAAGGGCAAAATGCCGTTTTTAATTTAAGCACTTCAAGGACAAATTCTAATTTTTGTCAAAATAGAGTAACTATCTTTAGTTGTTGAGAGATATTTCGGCCCAAATTCTAATTTGGGGTTGTATGCTTTTCTTTAATCCTAGCACCCATTAAAAATACTAGCCTCGAATTTAATAAACTACCCCTTAACGATTCTTGTATGCTTTATATAAATATATTGTAAATTTGAAACAGGAGCAGGCAGGGAAATAATAATTTTAAAAAAAAAATTAATGTTAAACATAGCGTGCACTGAACATCTTAAATGAGAATTAATTACTCTTTTACGACATGCATTCTATGCCATAATTAGTCATTTAAGAAGGCACGCAGAACACGCCGTAATTATTCTTTTAAGGCGTGCAAAGCGTGTCGTAATTGTTTCAACAAAATTATGGCTCTCAAGGAACGTCGTCTTAAGTTTTTATAACGACGTTCATTCACGCCGTGATTGAGGAACACTATTTACGACGAGAGCTTTTACTACTTGTGCGTTTCGCTTCATGAATGATAATTCACGACATGCTTTGTGCGCCGTAATATATGTGTTCTGGTATAGTGGTTACCGATGGTTCTCTTGTTAATTATAGCCCCTTGGCACATGTGTGAGTTGTATAACTTTTAAAATATATATATAATCTAAAATGCTTTACAGTCTTGGAGGTGGTTGTCTCCTATAGTTTTATGGGCAAGTGCAGATAAGGGTTTTTGTTTATTTCATTATTTATTAAATTTCATTTAAATATGTTGTGAATGTACTAATTTAACATTATGTAATAAAATATTTTCTGTTTTCATATTTTCATTAACCAAGGTTATTTTGGGGATTTTGAAGTTTCACTTTTAAGGCCTTCTACCTTTATATATAGAAAATTATACTAAGAGCTTCAATTGAATGACACTCTTATAGAACCTACTCTACATTGCATTTTAATTATCTGAACCGTTTATCTTTTAAATATTGCTTCATAGATCGTCCCTACAAAAATTCGCTTGAATATAAAACCATTTAACCACTCAATTAAATAATTGTGATTTTAGTATTTATATGCACTCATATAATACTAAGCCACTTGCTTAACATCATATTTGCGAAGCAACTTCCTGCTTTTGTGATAATTGATGGTATTGGTGATATTATATGCCTGCAAGTGGTTAATTGATCTTAGTTTTTAATACTATATGCTTATAGCGCGGTTAAGGCTGCAGGATGGAGGTGGTGTGAAGAGATATAGTTAATTTGTAAATGAGAGATGCATGTCATCAAATTGTGAACAAAGTGAGGAAGATTACAATTGGCCAGCAGAGTGGCTGGGTTGGGCTGGTTGGTCACTCGCCCACTGGGGTACGTACTGCGCGGTTAAGTCTGCAGCCATATCTCTAACGGAAACACCAATCTTCAGTGCCCATGAAATCAATCCGTCCTTATGACCAAACTTGTAAATCTTATCATGATGAACAATTTTCTTAAGTAGACTCCTATCTCTAGTTGTTATAATGATTCTACTTCCAGGGCCAAACTTAAGATGACCACCACATGCTAGATATTCTGTCTGGCTTGAATCATTCACATCATCAAGAACAATGAGGACCTTTGTACGGCTGAGCCTTTCTCGAATAAACGACGGTACAGATGGAGCGCTTTAAAATATTCCAAAGCGCAAAGCATAAGTGAGACTCTGTTAATGAAGAAAAACTTAGTTGCAACGGGAATAGTACTGTTTTGTTATCCCTGACAAATAATGCTCTGTCATGTGTTAGTGTTGTCACATGTGTCATGGTGTTATTGGTAGAAGATAGCAAAATAGTTTTATCCTCGTTACATAGAAGTCCTTCTCCTGTTAATGTCAGTGGCATTCCTTCACATCCTCTTAACATTCTTTTATTTATTTTTTCATTTTTGTTTTAAGAAACTGAATTCATGGTATGACCAATTTTGAATAAGGGAAATGCTGTTCAAAGTTCAAAACCCTAAGCCAAATTTCTACATTGACTTTTAGCTGCAAGCTGGAGTGATTTGCTTCATCATGACAAATTGTTTGAACTAATCAGTTTTTGTCTGTCGGGGAATGCAGTGATCATGCATATCATCTAGCGGGTCAAGCAATCAGTTAAGAAAGATACACAAAATTTTAGAATAGAAAATGTTACAAGTGGTGTAAACTGATGTCCACCAAATCCAGATAACACCCTCACCCACACACATATTTCCCCCCTTCCTAAATAAGAAGAATTAATACTGAAATGAACATCCCTACATTTAACTCCATCTATTTGCCCTCGAAGTTGTTTGGTGTACTACTTTAACGACCCACAGTTTCGAAACTAGAAGTTAATGATTGCTGAGAGGAACCAGCTTCTTGTTGAGGTTGAGGTGGCGGATGATCATGCAAATCTTTTGGAAGTTGAGGCAATGGTGCTTCAAGCTGAAGAACCCTCATCACTTGCCCTGCTTTTGGTCTTTCCTTGTTGTCGGGATGAGTACACCATAATCCCACAATTAACAAGCATTCCATTTCATTTGGAACAAAATTCATATCCAATCTCTCATCAGCTGCAGAGAGCAGATTTCCGGCAAGGTACAGCTGCCAAACCCACCTGAAAAGCGGCACGTGATATTCTTCATACTGATAAGTCCTCCTTCCACATGCAAGTTCCAAGGCCACAACTCCAAAACTATACATGTCTGACTCTTTACTAGCCCTACCTCCATTTGCATATTCCGGGGCTATGTAACCAAAAGTCCCTACCACTCCTGTTGTCTGAGTCCTGAACCGCGGATCCACGAGCTTAGCAATCCCAAAATCACCAAGCTTAGTCTTGAAATCGTAGTCCAACAATACGTTAGCTGATTTGATATCCCTATGCAGGACACACGTCTCTGCATCTTCATGTAGGTAATGAACGGCTGTGGCCAAGTCTAAAGCTATCTTGTACCTCAAATCCCATTGCAAGGTTGTTCTAGAGCCGAATAGATGCGTGTCAAGGCTGCTGTTAGGCATGTATGCATAAACAAGTAAGCACTCGCCTTGCTCATGACACCATCCAATGAATTGCACCAGGTTCCTGTGTATTAAGCGGCTTATTATTTTCACTTCGTTGATGAAGACTTTCTCATAGTGCTCGGATTCTGGGACGATTCTCTTCACAGCAACTGTGCAGCCTAGATCTTGTATGATTCCTTTATAAACTTTCCCTGACCCTCCTTGGCCTAGCCTTCTGTCGTTTGCAAAGTCATTGGTGGCTGCAACTAATTCTTTGTAAGAAAATCGTCTTGGCAAGGCTTGCCACACAAGATCTGTGGAGGCTACTGAATTGGAGTCATTTCCATGTTCATCAATCCTGTTTATCTGCCTCTTTACCACCAACCAGCATATGGCTACACCAACAATCAAAATGAAGACAGAAACTTCAACGGCCACAATCGAGAATAACCTCCTCTCCTTTTTGGTACTTAACTCCTTTGAGTTTGATCCGAAATCCCATGTATATATAGCATTCCGCTCTCGGGCACAGCCATTGGCAGTTGAAAATCCAATTGTAACCCACTCTGGGAGAACCTTTCTCAGGTCAATATTGTAAGAAAGCGAAGTGATGGCTACATCAGTATATTCCTCATATGTCCAAAACACAGTGAGGTTCTTGGTGGTAGCACTGTAAGTTATCTGTACGTGAGCCTTCTTCCCACAGTTGCCGAGAGCATCCCAACGGGCATTAACAACTGAGGATATGGTATTGATATTGATCCCAACGTGTGGCAAGAGTGGATCCCATGAGTTTGGCGAAGTGTCAAACTCAACCATTACAATTTGGTTTTGGGATGCTTTGCCAAAACGAGTGGTGGTGTTTAATAATCCTAGATCACCACCAGCAGAGTTTGGTGGAATTGGATAGTGAACAGGGGCAAGGAAAAACACAAGTCCATCACCAATGTTGGTATCATTATGAACAGTGTCGATAATGAAAGAGAAATTAGTAGTGAAGTCTGCCAGTTTAGCAGAGTCCCATAAGTGCAAAGGTTCTGCATACGTAGCCCGGCCAGTGCGGCAATATATATCCTGTAAATCTGTGGCTGTGATCGTGCTGAGTTCAATCACTCCTGAAGAAGGCGCGGCATCACCTTCATAAAGTATCTTGTTTGCATCTCGACCAAAGTCTTTGATGCTGAAGGAAAGTGGATGAACAAAGGGTTGGAAAAAATTGAAGAACATGAAGAGAACAACAGAGCAGTTTATCAAGGATTGAAGACGGAAAGTTGATAGCCTGCTTAGAGACATCGCAATGCAACCAACAACAAGAACGTTAAAATCTGCAATGCAAGGAATAATGGTAATGTATGTGGCAACTATAATGAAGAAGTCAGAATTATGAAGAGGGTAATGAAGACCAAGGATTGCCATGTTTTAAAGGGAAAGAAGCCCAAGACTTTGACGTTGAAAACAAAAGCACAAAGAAATTGAAGTGGTCCATGTTCAAAAAATAAATATCAAGAAATGGTACATGTTAGAGCATCTACAATCATAGTCCTTATTTTTTAGTTAAAATTTAGCTAAAAACACACAAAAGTTATTTTAGGAGCTCTCTATAAAATTTGAACTCCAATCATACTCCTTAGTTTAGAGAGTCATAAATACTATAGTTGTTTTTTAATTCAATATGATTGGTCCATCTTTATAAAAAAAAATATTAAAAAAACAGCATTAAATTATAGGGAGCCACTAAGAGTCATTTCTCTCTCCTCAGATTTAAGAGCTCCTAGAGGTCTCCCTATTTTAGGAGGTGGATAGGAAGCATGGTTGGAGTTGTATTTTTCCAATTCCTCCCTAAAATTTGTCTAAGAAAGTGATTTAGGGAGCCCATTGTAAATGCCCTTAGGTGTTCTCGACACGCTGCAAGATGAAATCAATTGAAAAAACACCTGACATGGACCATACCAGTGTTTGTGTCGAGAACATACAAGTGTTTGTGTCGTAAGATAATTTTCACAGCATTTCTGCTGATACATAGAAATGCCAAATACTTCACCTCTTACTGTCCATTTTAAGATATCTAGTCTAAGTAAAAAACTCATACAGCATGAACTCAAAGGCCGGCTCCTGCTTCTGGGACTGGACTTGTTTCTCCTATCTTTTCACTCTAACCAACTAAGAGGAGTGGCTGAAAATATCAACTAGCCAATAAACCTACCCAGCCATACAAATATAAGACGCAAAGTGGGTTCTTAAAGTCCTTACAAACATAATACAACAAAAACAGTTTCTGACATGAAAGGCTCGAGGCCTTTTTCACAGACAAGGATTAGTCTGAGCTCTTTTTGACAGAAACTCATATATATAACTGTTGAAGTTAATACTTAATTGTAAAATTTTATGTTTAGGATATATTAGTGGAGTTGGTGAGAGAGACTTGTGGTAGTGTTTTGTGTAAGAGAACAAGAGTCTCTATAAAAGTCTAAGTGCAGAAACGAGTAAAGGTGAGAATGAAAGTCTCAGGGAGTACACAAGTGATTCCTCTGTTTTTGCTCCATTTTCTTCTCCTTTATTATTGTTTGTGTGCTTAATCCAAATTCCAACAATAACAACGACATTAATATTAAATTTAACCAAATAAGGAAAAAAAATGTCCACAAAATTGAAGATCTTTGTACAACAGACTCTGTTGTACGAATATCTTAGATATAGATCTGATATAGCTAAGATATTAGTACAAAATATAATAGGTAGAGGCAGTCTCGAAGGGTAAGTCAGGGGATTACCTCCAGGCTCCAGATCAAGAAAGAAGTATAAATTAAGAAGACGTTGCACCTCAGGATTGTCCTAAGCAAGAGAGAAAGAGCGCCAGAAAGCCGTTGCAGAGAGGTTGCCTTTCTTTCTTATTAGGAAGCAATAGATTGTTGTAGTGCAGTTGCAGTTGCAGGAAATTACCCAACCATTCTCTGCTATAGGAAAAAAACAAGGGCATAAAATCGGGGACATGGATGCACGCCATTGTTTTTTGGTCAATATACAACTCTCATTGGACAAAGCCCAATAGCCCAAAAAAAAAAATCAGAAGTTCGAGGCTTTTGTGCAATGAAAGTCAACTAAAGATAAAAGTCAACTGTATTATGTGCAATTCTTTAGTCATTTTAAATTAATATTTATGATTGCTGATTTTTCCACTAACATGCAATTTCCAACAAATGAGTGTAAGTAGACAAAAGAAGAATGGGACAATTTCTCAACAAAGGGAGTTTAAGTGGACAAAAAAAGAGTGGGAAAATCAGCTCCCATATTTATACTATTATTTAGCAAAACTTTGAAAAAGATGTGCTGTCTTTGCTGGAAACCATGTGGTATGCATAATTTTCTTAGGGTCAACGGTTCGAATTCAAGTTAGCCCGCGTTTAAGGGTTTTATTTCAGGCTTAATTCATGTTTTACCCCTTGAACTCTGTGCGCCATAATATACAACGTGCTTTGTGCGCCATAATATATGTGTTCTGGTGTAGTGGTTACCGATGGTTCTCTTGTTAATTATAGCCCCTTGGCACATGCGTGAGTTTTATAACTTTAAAAAATATATATAATCTAAAATGCTTTACAGTCTTGGAGGTGGTTGTCTCCTATAGTTTTATGGGCAAGTGCAGATAAGGGTTTTTGTTTCTTTTATTATTTATTAAATTTCATTTAAATATGTTGTGAATGTACTAATTTAACATTATGTAATAAAATATTTTCTGTTTTAATATTTTCATTAACCAAGGTTATTTTGGGGATTTTGAAGTTTCACTTTTAAGGCATTCTACCTTTATATATAGAAAATTATACTAAGAGCTTCGATTGAATGACACTCTTATAGAACCTACTCTATATTGCATTTTAATTATAACCATTTAACCACTCAACTAAATAATTGTGATTCATTTAACCACTCAATTAAATAATTGTGATTTTAGTATTTCTATGCACTCATATAATACTAAGCCACTTGCTTAACATCATATTTGCGAAGCAACTTCCTGCTTTGTGATAATTGATGGTAGTGGTGATATTATATGCCTGCAAGTGGTTAATTGATCTTAGTTTTTAATACTATATGTGTGAAGACCGTATTTTTTTAAAAGTATATATATTAATAATTTGAAGAAATAAATATTTATATCTTATTTTATTACATATATTATTCTATTAAGATAAATATCTTATTCTATTATATATATATATACATATATCTTATTATATATATGTGTATTACATAAATATCCTACACTATATATATATATATTGATATGCTTAGTCATGGTAGTGTTGTACGTGTCAAAGAAAAAACAATGCTTAGTAAACATAGCTAGAATATAACTTGAATGGTAAGTCTTAGTATGTTCTTATCTATTAATTGTTAACTTGGATGGTAAGTCTTAGTAAACCGCCAAACACCATCCAATAAGAAGGAACTCACTGCCGACATATTCCTATATATATATAGGACACTTTGTGCATAGAAAATGAAGAGAGAGAGAGAGAGAGAGAGAGAGAGATGAATTTCTTGCGGGAGATATAGAACGTAGCTTGTATTTTCTTAACTTGGAGCAATGCCTTGGAATCGAGGTAGGGATTTCTTGGAGAACCTTTACGGAGATTGATTTAATTAAATTTCATGAGCACTATATTATGCATGATATTATTATTATTGATATTGGATGTTGAATTGTTGTTAATTATCTATATTATTTTATTAATATTGACATGATCATATGTTATCGGTGATGGCTGGAATTCTTGGGTTGATGGAAAAGAGGGGAATGGAAATAGTCTTCTGTGTAGTTGAGTCTAACTCTTGGCAGGTACCAGGTCTCACGGATCCCACAGTGCACATGATTTTTATTGGGTGATTCGGGACTGGCGAAAGGGAGGTAGACAAGATGACTAACAAAAGGGGAATTATGGGATGATTGAAATGGGGGTTAGTTCATATAAATGGGCATTCGGGACCAAGTGGTATAAGCATGGTATGGGACGTGCAGGTCTGCTTGTCCAATTATATGAATTAACGGGATTAGATGAGAAGAGCATTCATGCATTATTATTAAATATATGATATTTTGTTGTGTGATTGCATGTCACTTAATTTAGTTATATCAATCTACTGTAGTAAGGTCTCATGTCCCTACTGAGCGGTGATTGCTCATCCCTCACCCTGTTTAATTTTTTCAGATGAATTAGTGGGCAAGACAAGGACTAAACCGGTTGAGGCTGAATTAGATGAGAGTGATAGAGCTTTATTTATTTATTGTAAAGTTGTAAGATTTTTGGGAGCTATTTTTATAAGAGAAGTTTATTTTAAACCCATATTTCGGCTTCCTTTTTATTTTTTTTTATTTTTTTTCTCACGCACCGGGCGCGGGGTTTCCGCCTACCCCCGGGTCCGGGGCGTGACAATATGCTTATAGTGCGGTTAAGGCTGCAGGATGGAGGTGGTGTGAAGAGATATAATTAATTTGTAAATGAGAGATGCATGTCAAATTGTGAACAAAGTGAGGAAGATTACAATTGGCCAGCAGAGTGGCTGGGTTGGGCTGGTTGGTCACTCGCCCACTGGGGTACGTACTGCGCGGTTAAGTCTGCAGCCATATCTCTAACGGAAACACCAATCTTCAGTGCCCATGAAATCAATCCGTCCTTATGACCAAACTTGTAAATCTTATCATGATGAACAATTTTCTTAAGTAGACTCCTATCTCTAGTTGTTATAATGATTCTACTTCCAGGGCCAAACTTAAGATGACCACCACATGCTAGATATTCTGTCTGGCTTGAATCATTCACATCATCAAGAACAATGAGGACCTTTGTACGGCTGAGCCTTTCTTGAATAAACGACGGTACAGATGGAGTGTCGATACTTAGATCTTTTTCGTTTAATATCTCACGAAGAAGTAGATTTCACAAGTGCTTCAGTCCATGTCTTTTTGACACCTCCTTAACATTTGCAAGAAAACAAGTAGCTTCAAATTGACAAGACAACCGGTGAAATAAAACATAACCAAGGGTGGTCAGCCAACTCTTGCCCCAAATGCCTATAGTGTAAACATCTGGTGAATCAAGGCATAATAACGATTCAATTTCCTCAATTTTTCTTGAATAAAATTGATCCAGGTCCTCTAAATCACTTGACGATGCGAGATTCAGTTTGGTCAGAACATCTTCGGCAACTTTCTCAATGAAATCAGCCTCCGTCCTGAAAAAATATGATCATGAAGAACAAAGAATAATATTTAGTAGCAGATATGAATTAAATCAAAAAATATGAATTAATAATAATATTTAGTAACTACCCCTTAACGATTCTTGTATGAATGAAATGGTCAAGAGTTACTGTTGCATTCCTAAAATGACACAAATTAATGTGCAAACAACCAATTAAAAATACCCGCAAGTGCACGAATCTATCGAAGTAAAGATTATGTAAGTACGGTGTCGATCCCACGAAGAACTTGTCGGCTTCCTATAAGTTCTAGTTTGAGTACGTAAAAAATACTAATTTAACACACCACAAATGCACAAATGCAAATTGGAAACTAAAAATGAGTAAAGAAATG